>PVJO010010964.1:0-61867 GCA_004026905.1 Hystrix cristata | reverse complement strand
CTATTTTTAAAATCCCATAAGGTTGAAACTGTCTGTCCTTCCTTATAATTTCCAGAGTTGTCTGTATTTCTTTGATAGTTCCGACCAATCCCATTCTGCCTTGTATTATTAGCATAGCAGTCTGAGGAAATATGTTTATGTAGGACAGGGGCCAGGTTTTATTCTTCTTCACCCTGAGTACATTGTGTTTTTGTGACAGTACAATAAATTTGAACGGAATTAATTGGAATTATCATTTGACTTTGCATTTTGAGTGACTGAGGGGTACAGTTATTGGAGTGGTTGATGTATGCTTCCTTTTCATAGGTCATGACTATGTGGGAGTTAATCAAGTATCAGAAAGAAAATTAAAGTGATAATATAAAAATAGATTCCCATATCCTAACGTATGTGAGAAACAGGGTGAACTATTATTGCTAAAGTGCGCTTGTACTTTTTCTCCTTTACAAATTACTCTCTGTACAAAGTGCAGATTAGCTATATTAGATCAGCATTTGAGTTTGTGGATTTAAATTTCAGATAATTTGACTGGATCTGGAACATATCTAAATCCCTGAAGGTACAACAGTCATTCCAATGTAGTTGTGTTGATTTAAATTATTGTATTGCCACAAGATAACTTATTTATATTGATAAAAATAAAAGAGTATTTCCTTAAGTCCTTTTAGATCCATAAGAATTTGAGGCTCTTATTTAACATCCCCCCAAATTAGCCCCTAAATTTCATTACCATTAACATTTACACCTTTTTAAAATATAAGCAGGGTTGATTGTGTTACTGGCATTCCCTTATTTAGTTTTCAAAACAGTTCGACTTTACAGATGAAGAAATTGAGACCAATTAGAAGCCTGAATACTCTCCGAGGTAGAAGTAATAAGTTATGGAACCTGAATTCAGTGAGCTATTTTTCTGTTTGCAGAGCCCGTTATCCATAAGATCATACACATTTCACCGGCATTCCCTTGCTCCTTTGAAGAATGCTCCTAATTTAGAGCATGATCAAGTGGCTCGGAAGTATGTTATTGCACAAGGACAATGTATGGAGAAAATGTCTTTTTGTCGTTGTGGAGAACTGATGTACCAAACAGATGTATGTTCGGTGCGTAGTATGAAAATATGTTTTCACTCAGCACTAGAACATTTTCCAAAGCCTACTTCAGGAGAAGGATGCGGTGCAATTCCTTCTTCGATTTTCACTTCTCTCTGTTCTTCTACAAGACACCCAGGAGCCCTGGAAACATCTACACCTGCAGACTGGAGGGAGCACCTCATCTCAGACAAACTCCTCAGAGCGATTATACTCTCCCATTTGTTTTCATAAAAGTTTAATTTCAGACAGCAAACTCATGTATATTGTTTTAACTTAATTTTTATTTAATTTGTTGTCAGAAATCAGGCTTTGGAGATCCGGCTGCAGGTGCATAGTAACAAACACACAGTGTCGTCTCCCCGCTCTCCCCTGAAGAATGTGCTGGTTCTGCACACAGTGAGGATCTAGAGCCCTGCTAGACCACAGGAATTTGCCCTGGAGCTGCACATCTACTCCACCGGGATCCCAGAGGGCCAATATTCCCTTCTTACGCAAGAAGTTCTCATTACTCAACCCAGCCCAGACATCTTACATTTTGCCTCCCCTTGTCTTGGAAAATCCAGAGCCCGGAAGGGAGCCACCTGCTTCGTGTCACTCTGCCACTGACCCCAGCCCGCAGCCGGCCAAGCCTGCTCTAGTCCTCGGGCTGGGGGGGCCTCAGTAATTCTCGCTGGGTGGAAAGGGAGGCATTTTTGCTCAGTTTCTTTTTTATTGTATGTTGTTGTAATTTTCAGGAAACTTCTCTCGACTTCCAGATTTCATGCTGTTTTTCTTCCAGGGAGTCACGGCACATGGTATCAAAGGAGACATGTCAACTTTACTACTTTTTGTCTCTGGATCAAAAATGCGAGGATGCCTACAAATTTCAGGCCCCTGGAAGTAAGAGAGAACCTCTGTCTTCATGAATAACTACACCATCACCCCTCTATCAGAAACACTGTCTACTTCCAAGCAATCCCCACCACAGACTCCCCATCGGGAAAGGCGGGAGGTGCAGTTTGGGGAAACTTCTGCATGGCTGTGACGCAGTGGGCACTGAAAGTGCCAAGTCCGTGCAACTGATGCTGAGTATCGAGGCTTTATCGTTATTACCGAGGATGCAGCTAGCCCTGGCTCAAGTGAACACCAAGATTACCGAATAGGCAGAGTTTACCGGATCCCAGTTGTGACATTTAGGACAATGGATTTCAATCCTGAAGAGAATGAAAAACATACAAGCACAGGAACCAGGACTCCACTAGTACTGATATTTCTAAGATTAGAGAGTGGCAAGGGAAAAGGTACTCACTGTCCTATTTTAGTAGTTCTCAAAGTTTCGCAGCCATTAGAATGACATGATGGCTTTAGCAAAACTTGGGATTCTGAGCCCAGCTCCTAGTGCTTCTACAGCAGAGCCCAATATTTTTCCAACAAGTTCTCAGGTCCTCCTTACGTTGCGGGCTGGGCCCCATGCAGTGCTAGTGATCTCCAAGCTCAGTTGCACATTAGAATTACCTGGAGAGCAATTAAAAGCTGCAGCTGACTAGGTCCTCTTCAAGCCAAATGAATCACAATCCTTCTGCTGGTTCTGGGCATTATCGTTTTCCAAATCTTTTTGGAATACTGTAACATCCAGGAGAGGCAATGAGCTCCATCTATACAATTATATGACTGTACCTGGCTGCCGGACCTCTTCTAATTTGTTTTCTTGCATTTGCAGGAAGAGGATCTACCAACTGTGCTCACCCGTACAGCTTAGTTCCTCCAGAATATTCTCTAATAAATGTCTCAGCTTCTCTGATCCAGGCAAGACATTCATTGACTAGGAAACTTTACCTGGTGCTTTGTGTGATGGGCAGTCTAGAAATGCAGAAATGCCTCCCAAGAAGAGGAAATAAATACTTTCTGCATCTGCTGCCATCATCCTCTAGCTTCCTCCCCCTGCCTTTCTGTTGGAGAGATTAACTTTTCTGAAGCGCAGTGTTGGATCTGCTAGATGTCAGGCAAGGACACTGAGGTTCCTGCTGTGTGATATACAGAGTCTGATGCCTCCTGCAGAGTACACGCAGAGCCTCCAACAGCAAAGGGCGTGGTTAATTGTTCTGTACTGGAGAGGTACCTCCTGTCAGATATTCAGCTCAATTAACTGGCAACTCTATGATTTCTGCTGAAAATAATGGCTTGTTGTGGTGCTGGGACTCAGCTGGAGAGAGCACATTGTTGCGAAGTAATTAACTGTCCCCACCACTCACTGTCCCCCAAAACCCCCCCACAGCTGCTCACTGCTTCCCATCTCCCCCTCTCTGAGGGTCTGTCTGTGGTGGAAGCAGACAGTCAGCATGAAGGTAGTTTGAGCAATTCTCTTCATATTCATTCAACTGAGAGGAGACGTGCCCTGAGCTTGGGCCTATGGACAATCAAGGAAATGAGCCAATAAATCACGCAGTTTAAAGGGTTTGAGAGATGTTCTAGCTTCTGTAGAAGACTAAGAGTTAGATATTCAAGACTTCAGAGTTTCTAGGGAAAGGTGTTTGTGGACACTTTCTAATTCCCTGCCCCATTAGGAAAGGGCTGTCCAGGCGGAACCACACAGGCCATGGGTTCATCGGGGTCACTTGACAGTCTGAGTTTTTCTAAATCTTTATGTGATAGCTCCTGACACATTGACACAAATTGACACAATTCACGGGACTTATGTCCTGTGAGTATTAGGATATTTAGCAATATCCTCAGTGTTTACCCAATAGACACCAGTAGCAAACAAAACCCCGGCCTTGTACTCAGTTTTGACAGCCCACAGTAGTGGCAAACCTTTTAGAGCTTTCAGCAATAACAAACGGCCAGCCACAGCACACATGCCGTAAATTCGCCACCACTGGCCTAAAGTATCTCCTGGTCACGCAGAATCGCCAGCTTTGGGATCCATTGGTCTAAAGCCCATCACATCTTTCCTTTGACAACCTTTTAGAGATCGGATGTTTTGGCACTTCTAGAGGATCTTATGTGTCAGAAATGCTTTGTGTACATTTCCTTATTTGGGCCTTACAATTTATGTATGAAATTCTGGGGAAAGCAGATAATCTTGGAAAACAAAAGGAAGGGAAGATCATGCTGGTGGCCCTACTCCAAGTTCATGACAGGGTAGGACAAGCTCTTAAGCGTTCAGATTCTGACACTCTCCCATGTCCCTGCCGCCCCTCTGTGTGGGCCACTCGCCTGCCCCTGTGGTGCCATCTTATGCTGGGAATCATGGCTGCTTTGAGACTTCTTGCTACAACACTCTTGTTGACACAATTGATCCTATTTCCATTGGTTTTTATGTTGACTAGAATCTGAGGGCGGTAAAATTGTTCCTCTGAACAGGGGTTAGGTCCCTCTGTTTTTGCACCTTGTAGATTGGGAAAGAAAATGCAGGTTGAGGGGATGGGATAGCATCTCTTTTCTATGAGTCTTTTGTTGACTATAAAGTGCTTTCCTAAGATATTGTTAGTATAGTCTCAAGAATCAAAGGACCATTCACATAACTAACATCACCTTAGTTTTCTCACCCCACAGGAATTTTTGCAGTTTATATTTGATTAAAGCACTTATCCGTGGGCCCTGATGTTATCTAATTGTGTACCCTTAAACCACATTACCCAGAGCTATGAAGGTGAGGGGAGTTGCCTAAGGTCACCAAAACAGTGTCAGGAAAGTACATTGGCCAATGTAAACAGCGCCCTTATTTCCCCTCTACTCAATCTCTTTCCATCCTGTCACTCAACTAAAATCTAACTGAAATGAGCTCTCCTCTTTCTCCTAGCTGAAAGAAGTTGGTAGAAGAGAAGAGAATAAAGTCAGTAAAATAAATTACTTATTAAATTCAACAAATGGACTTGGGTGTCTTCTGTGGGCGAGGCACTGTGCAAGGCCGCCTATCCGAAGTTCTTTTTTATAAACCCCTTCGGGGCTACACTCGAGGTCTGGAGATGTATCCGGGAGGGCATCTGCTATGTGTGTTTTTTTGGGAACTGCTTCTTCTCAGTAAATCTCCGCATATTTCTGTATTTCATCACTATCCTGTTGAACAGTTGTTTCTCAGTAAATTTCCTTATATTTCTGTATTTGATAATTATCTTGTTAAATCCATACCCCTTATTTTATTAGCTGTAGACACATATACATATTTACTCACAAAAAACCACAGCTCTCAATTTTCATATGTTCTCAAATGGCCTATTCTATTTTTTTAGCCAATTTACAAAGGCTTGTGTACTAAAGAAGTTGAACTTTTACTAACTTCGAGGAAACAGTTTTTGGTTTCATTATTATAATTGGAGAGACAAAATAACAGTGTTGATAGGTATTGTTGTTATTATTGCTCAAACAAAGATCTAGAATTAAGCATAGAAGAATTATGTCTTCCCAGTGGATGTGGCTGACCTAGATTTTTAAAAGAAGAGAAAACAATCACAGTTCTTTCATTTCCTAGCTGTTCTAGAGAAGGTTCTTTTAACTTGACATGATTTGATGGGAAGAGGTTTGAACAGTGACAGGATGAGAATAAGATTTATTAGGGGGGTGGCCTTAATTTTTTAAGAGGTTTGACCAACTGCCAGCCCTAGGTCTTTCATGTCCCAAGTACTGAGAGCAAATAAGGCCAAAGCAGAATTTCCCCCTTCCTTCCTTTTTGATCAAAGTTGGCTGTTCCTAAGGGTTATTTGTTATTTGTCCTATGAAGCCTTCTCCTTATCATTCAGCCTGCGTGGGAAATATCAGTCAACAGATTTTTTAAAATTGTACAACTTTCCAACTTAATTTCAAATTTTAAAAATACCTGTCGAACTTTGTGTTTTTAAAGCCTATGGTTTTCTTTAAAGCACCTTGGCAGGAGTGAAATATTTTCTTTTTGAAGGGGTTTTCTGTTTGGTTTCGTTTTTTGAACCATGTGAAAATATTGCTGAATTCTTTAGCAAATATAATTTCATTCCTCAGCATTAAGTAAAAACTAGAAATGAGGAAAATTCATATTTACTTTCATCCTTTGATATAATAGGCCAACAGGATTTTCGCTTTGAGAAATGTCAAACTGTTCTAATGCTTCACTGCATATTTTAATTCACAAGTCTTATTGACTTGCTTTTGCTCCACCCTGCCCCCGCTTTCTCTATTCTTTACCTAGGCGATTGAAAGCTTTGAGTTTTCTATTTACCTACTTAGCCCAAAATCTTTTCCTTTGTTTATTTTTAAAGAACTTCACTGGTGCTTTTTTACCTTTTTTTGTTGGAAAAATGAACAAAGCTTTCGTAGGTTGTGTCAACCCCATGTTAAGCTTTAATTTATGGAGTGACTTTGAGATTAGAAACAAGGTAATTGGTGGAGTAGCGAACACTGTGGGAAAGATTTCACATGAATAAAAAAGGGAAAGTTAGTTAACAAATATTTACTTAGCAACTGCTGTGTTTGGAACGCTGTGTTCAGAAGTCAGGGATGAGGAGGTGGTGTAAGGGAAACAGAAGGGCTGAGCGGCTGAGCCTCCAGGTGGAAACCTGCAGACAGGAAGGCAGGTGAAACCATTTACAAAGTCACATAACAAAAGGCAAAGTTACACAAAGCAAGTCAGAACAGAATAAACAAAATAAAATGACAGAAGGAATATTTGCTTTATTCCATTATCAATATGCTCGAAACATGCTTTTAGACCCAGTAGCCACATGAACTTTGGAGACTAACATATACTCTTTGATCATCATTTTACCATAAGTAAAGCAGGCATAACATTCAATAAAGAGCACAGTCACAGATATCATATTTGCAAAGCACCTTGCGCAGAACCTGGCAAACAGGTAGGCACAGAAAACAAGCAGTTGTATTGGTGGCGGCTGCTAAAATGACCCTCACGACTGTTACTACCGCAGCTACTACCACAATCACTTTCAGTCCCATAAATACTATTTTAATTGCTTTGTCTTTCCAATCACAACCTATACATTTGGAAGGAACTACAAAAACCTCATTTTTGGCTGAGGGATATGTGAATACTTATGCTTATTTTAAACTCTATCTGACAACCGGTCTGAAGATTTAATTTTATAATGTCGCATTTGAAATTCGAGAGTCCTTCTTAGGAGAGAAGTCTGGCTTTCTAAGCAAAAGAGAAAAGAAGAAAGCCAACCGTGAAAACCAATCTCCCCCTGTTCTACTGGAATGCTAGGCTCTCAGAAGCAGCATCCATCACTCAGTCGCTGCTCCAGAAGTTCCCTTTACTGCTGGTGCCACCTTACTGTTGGGGGAGACGGAGAAGGATCAAGGGAACACCTTGGGGGGTGAAGACTTGCGACAGAGTGGCACTCTGCTCAGCAAGGAGTAATCCAGGTCAAACAGACTCATCTCATATGAAGGCAATTAGTGTGGTGGAACTTGGAATATCTCAGTTGATCAGAGAGACTAAGTCACTGTTTAAAACAGGACTTCGGCTCTTTCAGGTCCAGAACACTGTTATTCACTTTCCAGGATACACCATCCTAATGTCAGGAACACCTGAGAAGCCAGTTTGGTAATTTTAGGACTATACTCTCTTGTCTCAATGTTGGTATCAAATTTTTTTCAGAATTCAGAGTTTTGTGGATTTTCAAGTGGTGGATCTTTATTTTCGTGTAGCTTACCTTCCATACTCGGTGAGTTCTTTAACAGGGATAGACACAAGGAAGAAAAAAAAAATTACTAAAGACAACCTTAGCTCAGTACAGTTTAGGTTTTGCTACTAAATAAATTCTCTATGAAATTAAAAAAAATAAAAGAATAAAAATTCAAAAAGATGAAGGAAAGATTGATTTTTCAGGGCTATTGGAATTTCAAATTATATTTGTGGGCCTACAAAAAATTGCTTGGAATGCAAAAACACTGATTTATTAATTTAGACTTTCAGTCTTAACTGTAGAAAAGCCTGGTATATTAGCCAGCTTTTCCAATGCTGGGACAAAATACCTGCAACTTCAAAGATGAAGTATTTATTTTGGCTGCTGGTTTCAGAGGCTACAGGCTGTGACCTGCTAGCTTCAGGTACAGACATCACGGAAAAGGGGCAAGGCAGGGGAAAGCTGTCCAAATCTTGCCTTCCAAGAAGCAGAGAGAATGGGATCAGTAAAAGAACCAGAGAGAGAAAGGAAGTGGCTAGAGACAAGAATACTCCCATCTGGGCATCTGGGTCACTCTGCCTTTGCCCATTGACCTGCCTTCTCCAGACCCCAGCTCCTAACACCACATTCAGCTGTGAGTTCACTGGTTAACTAATCCACTTGTGAGCAGAGCTCCCCCATGATCCAAGCACTTTCCAAAGACCCTCTGAACACATGACCCTTTTGGGCAGTGTGTGTGTGTGTGTGTGTGTGTGTGTGTGTGTGTGTGTGTGTGTGTGTATATTTATTTATTTATTTATTTATTTTTGGTGCTGGGGATCGAACTCACGGCTTTGTGTTTATGAGGCAAGCACTCTAACCACAGAGCTAAATCCCCAGCCCTGGGCAGTATTTTTTATCCAGAGAATAACACCTTGTGAACTGGTCTGCCCAGTCATGGAATATACATCTCTCCTGACAAGCAAACTTACAGCAAATAGACTTCCACATCTGCAAAGCAGGAAATATACACTTGAGAGAATTTTTCTTCTGCATCATGTATATGTACCCTGTTTCTGTTTTTTTTTCAATTTCAGTTATGAAAAATTTAGTTTACAAAGAATGTATGATTTCCTCAAAAAGGCTGCATTTTACTGAACCCTTAAAATGGAACAGGGGCCATAAAGTACCGAGTACTTTACAGAAACTGTCGCGAATGTCTCAGAACAATCTAATAAGACAGGAAACTCAGTTTTTCCCATTTATTAATAAGAAAGCTGAGATTTGAAATGGAGCCAGAATTTTAAAATGAATAGCCATCGACAAAATATTTAACTGCCACTTTCATGTCCTTCTGACTGCTCTCCAATCTTTCTTAAATGAACGAGAAACATGCTTTTATGCGAATTACTTCTGAAGAAGACCAATTCCATGCTGTTCTCTGTGTGGATTTTCTTTTTCTTTGCTGCACTCACAGGATGGCCTTTCTCAGACCTCATGTTCAACCCTTCAACTTGCCTTCATCTCACAACAATGGGAGACCTGAAGGTCCTGGCCACTGCTTCTTGTCATCCTGCACAGTCTGTCACTGGACGATTTTCCAGCAGGAAGAGTTAGATGTAATAACATCTTAATGTTTTTAATGGCCCCAGCAAATACCTCTGCTGAATACCTGATTTCACAATAGCAGCAACCAACGTCCAGACTCCGAATGATACTATAGTCATGAGCCATAGAAAAAAGAGTGACTTGTTGCATCAGGCCTCTTCCCTCTGGAAGAGACATGTGATTTCTTCACTTCAAATGATTTTCTTTTTAAAATTAGTTACGCTTTTCCTGCCTGCCATGCTTCTGTGGACATCACCTTCCATACAAGTGTAGGATACCTCACCCACCATTATGGCACCTGATACTACGAGACTTCTAACAAACAAATAAATGGTGAAAGATGCAAGGGATTGGGCATCATGTCTCTCGCTGGCATACGACAAGAGATGGAAGAGAAAACATGTACTCCCAACTATTCTTGAGAAATGTGTACTCACAATATGTTTTTTAAATCCTGTCCATTAAGTGGACTCTCATGGCTTTAAAAACAAAAACAAAACAAAACAAAACGAACAAACAAACAAACAGAAATTGGGTGTCATGGTGTATGCCAGAAACCCGAGAACTCTTGGAGGCTGAGGCAGGGGTATCGAAAGTTTGAGCCCAGCCTGAGCAATTTAGCGACTTAGTGAGATTCCACCTCAAAATTAAAAATACAGAAAAGAGCTGGGGTTGTAGTATGGTGCAAAGGCCTTGGGTTCAGTCCACAGTACTTAAAAAGAAAAAGATGGGTAGCCAGGAAACAACACAATGACTCCTTTGATAAAAAGCTGAGAGTGCCACTGGGCCAGCCAGGTGTCCCAATCAGACAAAACCAGGGAACACGGTGGGAGGAGTTACCATGCTCCCCAGGGAGACTGATTCTCACTAGCAAGATTTAAAGGTTTCCACTCCCTACTTAAAGTGAGGGAAAGCCAAGAGGGATTTTAGAGGCTCTTCTGGAAGAGAAATACTGCTCTATGCAGGTGTAAATTTTAATGGGAGACTGGGTCTGCCATATATACAGAACCATCAAAAGCTGACATTCCCCAGGAAAACTTCTAAGTGATGTGTTTGTTAAGGAGAATCTGAATGTAGAGTCAATAATAGAGAAAGTTTAGCATAAGTACCGATTACATCTTTGGGGCTGGTTACAAAAATAAAAACTGGCATCTACTGACTCGTCATGAAAAAGATTCACGTATTCACCAATGTATATAGTCATCTCTTCTCACTAGCTTTCTGCTGCTTTCTTCCTTTGCCCCATTAATAGGTATATTGGATTGTGTCTCTGCTTGATCGTATGCAATAATCTATCGCCATAGAACATTACCTCGGGATTTTAAGTAGTCACTGTAGGAATACTCTGAACAGATATCCCAACTAAGGGAGTGGAATTTATCCAGCCCCCACCCCCCACAACTGCTGTGCTCTGAAATCCAAAAAAAAAAAATTGTCCGCTGACTGTGTCCAGCCAATAACTGAACATAGCAGTGACCCTAAACTAGGTGCTTTCCTAGAAGGCACAGGGATCCGCTAACACACAGCTTTGGCTCAGGACCTCCACTGCATGTATGAATACATACACATACCATTTTTTCCTTATCTATTTGGCTGTTCATGGACACTTAGGTTGTTTCTATGTCTTGGCTATTGTGAAGAATGCTGAATCATACCCATAAAATTATCTTGCAGACCAATTTCGAGAAGCACCTTTTTATCTTTTCATCTGATACTTTACTCTTTCAGCTCTTATGTTTAAGACTCTAATCCATTTGACTTGAGTTATATATATATGTAGTGTTGAACATGAATCCAGTTTAATTTTTCTGTCCCTGGCTATCAGGTTTTCTCAACACTATTTATTAAAGATTACCTTTTCTCCATTGTATAATTGTGACACAATTGTTGAAATTCAATTAACATTATGTGCATGGGTTTATTTCTATTCTATTCCACTAGTTGTGTTTATTTATCTGCCTATACAAATATGCCTGGTTTGATTACTGTACCTTTGTAATTTATTTTGTAAATATGAAGTGTGATTTCAGAAAGTGTAATGATCTTTGTTCTTCTTTTTCAATGTTGCTTTGACTATTCAGGGTCTTTTGTGGTTTCATGTTAATTTTAAGATTTTTCTATTTCTGTGCTATTGGAATTTTAACAGGAATTGCAACGAATCTGTAGAATGCTTGGGTGGCATGGACATTGAAGCATTAATCTTCTATCCATGAACACGGAGAATATTTCCATTTATTTATACCTCCACCAATTTTTTCATCAGTGTTATAATTTTCAGTGTACAGATCTTTCATCTTCTTTGTTAATTTATTTCTAAGTAATTTTATTTTTGACACTAATGTAAATGGGATTGTTTTCTTAATTTCTGTTTCAAATAGTGCATTGCCAGCATAAAGAAACAATGGATCTTCATGTATTGATTTTGTATCTTGCATTTTTTACTAAATGTGTTGCTTTTAGCACTTTTTTGGTGCTAAAAGTTTTCTTATATAAGAGTTTTCTTATAGAAGATTGGGTTACCTGCAAACAGACAATTCCACCACTTACTTCCCAATTCAAATGTAGTTTATTTCTTTTCTTGTCTTGTTTCTGATCTTAAAGAAAAAGTTTCCAGGTTTTTAGAATTGAGTATGGTTTTTCCTATGTGATAGTCATATATGCACTTAATTTGCCAGCTTTATTTTTTTAAAGGGAATTTTAAAATTCTTCTCCTTTGTATTTCAAGGAGTTTAAATAGCAGTACTTTACTTACCTACAAAGTCCTTAGTCTTGGTATTTTCTAATTGTAGCACTCGAATAGTTGTCCGTTTTTGTTCTCTTTAGCTATTTTATCCTCTTGCATGGGTACATTCAGTAATTTACATTTGCTAGGAAAAACATTTGTTTCATATGACTATTAAATCTATTTTCTAAGGCTGAATCTAAACTGTTTTAGTTCAGTAATATCCTTTGAACCCATAATTATTTCCTGACTCCCACTTGTTATTTCATGTTTGTTTTCTCCCTATTTTAATTTTAGTGAGATGGATAACAACTCCTTTATTTAGTTTTAGTTTTTGGAATGACAAGGAGATATATTTCTTATTTTTACTTTTCCTAGTTAATTTTTGGTTATATCCTCATTCCTTTATTTTTCATGGTTTTTTATTGCTGGCCACTCTAATATTGATATTGGTGCTTCATTTAATATTTTACTGTTTAAAAAGATTGCATTATTGCATTTGCTTTAGCTACATTTCATATATTAGAATAAAAACTTTAAAACTTTTTACTTCTTTTAATATTGTACTTTATTTGTTATTCTTTCCTGGCTCTCTTTGCTTTTGTAGTTGTTGTAGCTTTATTGATTTTTGATGAATTTCATTTTACATATATTTATGGTATACAGCAGGATGTTATAAGGCATGTACTTACAGGGAAGCAAATTAAGCTATCTGTCATCTCATGTCAGTAAGCATTTTGTGTATGTGTATATATGGCAAGAAGAGCTAAAATCTACTGCTCATTCGGCAAAAATTCAATTTAATATAATATTACTAACCATAGTCCTCACATTGCACATTAGATCTCTAGATTTGTCATTTTTGACTAAGAAATGTCATCTCTGCAATTTCTACCTTTTGGAATGCACTGAGAGTTTCTTAATTATTATGAGATCAATCTTATTATTATCTCGGGGCACTTCAAATGCGGTACTGCAGTACAGTCTCTCTTTTTTACATGAAATGTATCAGACTACAGTACTTCGCTTCCTTTATGCTGTCCTAGTTTTTACATCATCAGTGCACATGGCCTTTCATGGGCATAGTTATGATTTGACATTATATTTAGTGTATTCACTACTGGCTCTAAGTAGTGTTTATTGCTGAATAAATGAATTTTTTAAAAAAATGACATAATAAATATCATGACAAAAGGAAACTGTGTGTTATTTAGAGTATGTATTTATGCTTTCAATAAAATTTCTACTTGTTTCTCTCTTAGGGTGAGATATGTTCTGCTTAAAGAAAATATAAAACACCAGTGGACCAAATCATTTCCAATATTTACTCTAGGAAGAATGAGAAAATGAGTTTAAAAAATTAATAACACCTTCAAATTAATAACACTTACTAACTAAACTATGCTCTCCTTTGGGTTTGCTCCCCTTTGTACAAAGCACTCTGTGTTGGCCAGTAAACAACGGTAATGACATGTGAGGCAGGTTTATACGTGGTTATAAGTCAGCATAAACAAACATTTAAAAGTTCCTTTCTATCCTGCTACCACATATACAATATAAAATGAAATGTACGTTTTCAGACTCACTTTATATTTCCTGTTCAAGATGTTGTCATCTGACCTGGGGAGGAGTGAAGGTGTGGCTGCGTAGCTCCAATATTCCCGGAGCACCCGCATACATATTAGCTACAGATCAGAGCGAACACGGAGAGAAGAAGAAAGTCAGTGTGAATGTGGCTGGAGAGGAAAAGCCCTGAATGCAGAGGTAAGGGGAAAGTTTTCTGCTCATCACCAGCACAACCTGAGCATCTTTGCAAAAACTACGATTTCTTCTATATCTCCTAGGGACGCCATCTATACGATAGATGTCATTGCTTTTCCTCATACATCTTCGTTTTTACCAAAACGAACAGAATTTCTTAACAAAGTGAGAAGAGAATACCAATAGTTAGATTGGTTCAAAGAAAAATGTAAGATGAATCTTCACAACTCTGAAGCCAAGAACCACTAGATTCAGAAGGGTAGATGGTATTTATGCTTCCTTCTAACTTCCACTCCTCAAGGTACATTTATTCTCCTCCCTTCCTCACCTCCACATGTATTGTATATTAGATTTTCTAGGTAAATTAACTTGTGTTTACTTTTTCCACCGGTTTAAAAAAGTCCTTTAACACTTTACTTGCTGGCTTAACATTTCTAAGCGTATTTTCGTAGGAGGCTAGCGGCATCATATGGCAGCTAGATGAACTCCTCGTGCACACTGGTGGTCTGACCTTTCGTGATTGGTTTAGATGTTAGTACATTTTAGAGTCAAGATAAAGCCAACCCATGTAGCTCCATTCATTTCAACAAATATCTAAAAGTCACATGCCCACACACGATGCTGTGCTAGGTGCTGGGGAAAGAATGCCAGTTTGAATAAGATGATGCTGCCAAAAGCTTCTAGTCTATGTAATTAATCTCACTATTTGTCTTGATACAAAAAATACCTACAATTAGCACGGTCATGCAGAAACTTCACATAGAAACCAAGAAGAAAATGAAGATTGCCTCAGTAACTTTCATGGTTCTCAATAGCATTAGCCTGTATTAAAATAAGAAATGACCAGGCTATGGTGAGCCCATATGATAGAAGAAGCCTAACTCGTCAGAGTAAACTGCCTTAAGACACGGAAAGGTAGCAAGCTTGATGCGGTTCTCAAGCTTTTTCCATGGCAACAAATGGGATGTAGGAATGAGATAGCGGCAAGTAAAGATTGCATTAGGCTTGGAGGAAAGTACCTCTGGGAATGCCATACTTGCCAATAAGGCTCATTAATCTTTTTTACTTTTTAGTTTAAAAATACAAAGAAAGGAAACTTTTATTTCTTTTTTGCATTTGGATTTATTAGCTTCATAAAAGACAACATGAAAGAGAAGTATATTTGAAAGCTCAATGTCTAGACTAACATGACCTCCTATGTATCATAATATTGCAATATATTCATTTCAATAGAAAATTTTCCTACCACGTATGTGGTTTAAATTGTTTATCCAGGATTTACATTCAAATCCCATGTCACAAGACAGTAGAAACTGGATTTTCATATACCAATAATCCAGGCAGTCATACTTGTACAGTGAGCCTTTTCAAATGTTCCCCAGCTCTAATGCTAGCAGAACCTGTATGTGTGTAAAGCATATTTTCTTTATCTATTTGTTGGTCAATAGACATTTCAGTTGTTTCCACATCTTGGCTACTGTGATGAGGGCTGTAACCAACCCTGGAGTGTTAAATCCTGATTTCAATTCTTCTGAATAAATACCCAGACAAGGATTTTGGAAATATATGAGTTCTGTTTTTAGTGCTGTGAGAAATCTCCAAGCTGGTTTCCATTATGGCTGCACCATTGTGAATTCCCACAAAGAGTTTACAAGGGTTCCAATTCCTCTGGTCACAGATGGACAAATGCTGAACAATTCTGCTTATATGTGGTACTTAAAATAGTCAAATGGGCAGAATGTGAGTTGTCACCAGCAGTCAGGTGGGAGTAAACAAGAAGGGAAGTGGCTAACTAACAGATACAAAGTTTCAGTAATGCAGGAGCGCATGGTGGCACAAACCTATAATTCCACCACTTTGGGAGGTTGAGGAGGGAGGACGACTAGTTCCAGCTCACCCTGGGCAATTTAACAACTTAATGAGACCTTGTCTCAAAATAAAAAATGAAAAAAGTCTGGAGAAGTAGCTGAGTCGGAAGGCCTTGGATTCCTTCTCTAGTACTGGGAAAAAAAAATCAGTAAAGCAGGGGGAATAAGTCGTGCAACATTGTGACTATATTGTACAACATTGTGAATATAGTTACCAATATTGTATTCCACACTTAAAAATCTGTTATGAGGATAGATCTCATGATAAAGGTACCACAATGTAGATAATTTTTCTATGTAATTGCAGGGTCTTAATTCCCCTTCTTGGGATCACCGTGAGGATATCAGACCATTCTTTCTCCCCTCCAAATTAATTTCAAAAAATTCTATATATTTATTAGTATAACATGATGTTTTAGAGTATATGTACATGTAGAAGGGCTAAGCCTAGTTAATTAACATATGCATTCCCTCACATTATTATCATGTTTGTAATCACTATCGTCAACATCCATTTTCTGAGCATTTTTCAAGAATGCAATATATTTTGATTGACAATAGTCACCATGGTGTACAATAGATGTCTTGAATTTATCTCTCCTATTTACTCAAATTTTACATCTTTGACCAACACCGTCTCAATGCTCCTTCAACCTCCTCAACATCTGGTAACTGTTATTCTAGTCTCTCTCTCTCTTTTTTTTTCCAAGTTTTTTTTTTCTTTTAATTTACCAAGAACATATCGGTACATTATAGATCTACATAATGATCTCATTCATCTTAGTTACTTTGTACCTGTATGTGACGTATGTTGGTTCCCCCCTTCTCCACCTGTCCCTTTCACTCCTCTCCCCCTCCTTATTTACAATAGCTTTATTTACATTTTTACATTTTTCCATCTTTTCTTTTCTCCTTCCTTCCTTTCCCCCTCCTCCCTCTCTAGTTCTCTTCCCGTTTGAATATTATCTTTCTTTTTCAGTATATCTATTATACATTTTTGTCCTTACTTACACTTATGGTTTCTCATATCAGAGAAACAATTCACTACATACTCATGCATGTCTGATTTATTTCACTTAAGAGTATGCTCTCAAGGTGGATTCATTTACCAATAAATGTTTCAAATTTATTCTTTTATATGACAGAGTAGTACTCCGTTGTATAAAAAGAAACCACATCTTCTTTAACCATTCCGTAGTTGCTGAGCATTTGTGTTGATTCCAAGATTTACTTTTTACAAATTGTGTTGCTATAAACATGGGGATGCATATATCGGTGTGGTATGATGTTTTTAATTCTTCTGGGAAGATGCCAAGAAAAGGAATAGCTGCATCAAACAGAACCTGTACTTTTAGTTTTTTGAAGAATCTCCACACTGATTTCCACAATGGTCGGACCAGACTACACTCCCACCAGCAGTGGAAGAAGGTTCATTTTTCCCCCGCAGCCCCACCAGCATTTGTTATTGGTTGATTTCTTGATAAGAGTCTCTCTTTCAATAGGATCAACTTTGTTAGATTCTACGGGAGTGAGGTCGTGTGGTACTTGTCTCTCTACACTTGGTTATTTCATGTAACACAGTGTCCTCTAGCTTTTTATCCACATTGACTTATCTTCAGAGCATATAAATATCCTCCCTCTTACAGGACCTTTCTGATTGTTCCCAACACGTGTCAATCAGCAGGACAATTTATAAATATCAATGCATTTCAGCTACCATGTCTGAGCAAGACGGATCTGGAAATTTGAAGGTGACCAAACACACAGTGTAACATCTTTCTTGATCTCCGTTAATTATTATTTAGGAAAATAAACCTCCCTATTCTGAGAAGCTCCAGGAAAGCTATTTATTGGGACTAATTATTCTGAGGCTCCAGAACATATAGGCAGCTCCACTGTCCTGACATATTCCAGCTGTTTTAATCAGCTTTTTCATTTGGAGATATTCTTAAGATTCTATCTTTTTAAATTTCGATTATCATATACTGGTTGTACATATTTATAAGGTACAGAGTGATATTTCAGCATGTACAATACTGCATGTATTTGTCAAATCAGGGCCATTAGGATTTCCATCTCCTTTTTCTTTCTTTTTATGGAGCCTGGAGCGCCTCTCCTACATTTTCATAAAATATGCAATAGATTATGGTGAGCTACAATCAACCCACTGTGCTGGGGAAGAGTAGAACTGACTCTCTGTATGGAACTGCGTTTTGGCGCCCATTACCCACCCCGCCTCTCACACATTCACCCTCAAGCCTGAAAGACTCTGGTAACTATCTCCCTGACTTAATCCATAAATAACTACTATGAAAACAAATAATTTTTAAATTCGAGTACTTTTCCCCCTAACTTCTCTTTTTTTCCATTTTTGCTCATAGTTGCTGTTGAACATTACCCTGTCAACTTTTGAAGTATTGACTACAAAATATGCTCGGTAAATAATATAGGGAGATTAACTAAATGGCACATAATTACCACAAATATAGAGTCCCATAAAAGAATATATTTTATCCATGATTAGAAGGCTTACAGACTTTCCAAATCCATTTTAATATATTTGACAGTAAGCCATGGGAAATTTTAAACAGCAGACAACGTTTATTCAGAATTCATAATGTCAGCTCTAGATTACCGTATTATTAAAGACTTCAGAGCATGAAGCTACTAATTTGTTTTCTTTTCCTAAACACACATTTTCCTGCTCAGCACATTGTTACCACCCCGCATCGACAACAACTATAAACCTCCCTATGTTGAAGCCGCACAGAATTGAAATTTAACTTGATTTTTAAACTTTGCCACACTAACAAGATGTATCCAGTTCTGGCACACACTCAAACAAGTCAATTAAGTAAAGCAATGAAGCAGTGCAGGAAACTCTAAATTTTCCCTTCTTTTATTTTTTTCTTTCTTTAATTGGTACGAAGGAAGGCTGGGCCCACTATCTCTGGCGAGGGAAAACGTCCTCGCAATAATTGTCTGAACTACTCTGAAATGTCATTAAAATCTTCATCTCCCAGTAACAGGACTTGGAGCCACAGAGCTGGCAGGGCTGTCTATGAGCAGCTGGAGAGCCCCCTTGGGAACTTGCACTAAATTTTTAACTGGTTATCAGAGGGAACAGGAATGATAAGTACCTCTCATCCTCGTCCACTCTATCTCTCCAAAAATATGCGTTCACTATGAAGTAGCTTACACTACCCTGATCATACTCTTTAGCATTGACTCTTCCACCAACAGCCTGTGGAAGTAGCCACCATGATTGCCTGGTGAAACTTTCCACTGCCCACAGGGTTGTGCTCAGCCCCCAGTTAGGGCTAGATGGACCTGCTGAAGAGCTGGCAGCTCAAAGGCACCCCTCAACAAGTAGGAGCTGGTGGCCCCAACTTCCTTGCTAACTGGCTGGTGAGACTTTGCGCACGTCCTATACCATGTCCCAAAGTGTCCCAGCAGGGTCAGCCCATATTACTGCAGTAACCTGCTCATTACTGCATCTTATCATCAGCGTCCTTCCTTCTTGTCTCATTCACCAGTTCTACAGAAGCTCCTTGGACCACTTTACAAATAATTCGCACTCAAATACTTAACTCAGGCACTTCTTTTTAGGGAACCCAATAAAATGCAGAAACCTAAAGAGCATAAGAACATGCATTCTGAAGTCAAAACACCATCTCCATACTGGCAGTGTGATTTTGTATAACATACTTATCTTTGCACTATTTTCCATTGGTTTACTCATCTCTTCTGTTTATCACATGAAATAATGCATAGAAAACACACAAAAAAAACCTTTGAAACTCAACATATATCAGTGAGTATCAACTTCTGCTATGATTATTGTTGTTATAGTGAAATGTTGATCTAAGTGCTAGTGATAAATAGTTTGTTACATTAGTTGAATGTGATAAAAATCCTGGTTTCAGTCCTCAAGTTGCTTAGAATCTATAGGAAGCTTTCCTGCACACAAAGTTGAAATAATATCAGTTATAATGATAATAGTTATACAAACTACTGTATACATAGTTTGTTGTATATGAAATATAGTTTCCTTTTATCTTCTTGAGTAGATGAATGGATTTCTACTTGACATAAACATGTTTGCAACTCAAAGGATAGTTGAATACAAATATATTTTTGTTGTTACTCAAGTGAAGTACTATAGAATCATTGCAAAACTAGCGCTTAAAACAGATTCTGCTTTAAATTAAATTTAGCAAGAACAGATGCCCTGGTTAATCAGCTCACATATTTTCTATGTCATTTTTTTTCTTAAAATGAGGCTAACGTGCTGAAATACTTGTCAACCCCTGCTTCAGTCTCTATTTATGCCATGATCCCCCTCCAATCCAGTAACCAAAGAGGCTTCAAGAGGAAAGATAACATGGTGCCTGCTAGATTCATTGCTATACTAATACAATCGTTCTATTCCATCAGAGCATTTTTAGCATTTGCCCCTGGAAATATTAAATGACAGTTTCCAGAGGTGTCATTTATGTTATCCCAAAGGACCACACTGCTTCAGGAGGACAAGCAAGAGCTGCTGGTCACTGGAGCATAATTTTTTATACCAGCCCAAAGGATGGAGTGAACCAGACCCAGCTCTCTTGGATTGTGCCCTGTTCTTTCTTCCTCTGTTAGATATAACCATACTTAATGGAAAGATCTTAATAAAGATGCTTTCTTAGCCATCAGGCGAGGACCCAATTGGCTCTCTGCTGCATCCATCCTCAGTTCTGGGATGAAGTCCAGGGTGTACTCAGTATATTGCGAGGAAAGTTTTCTAGTGGCCCAAGTCCAGAAATGAGTTTAACAATAGCAGCGCCAGCTCTAATTAGAGAGGAAAAACTCTGTTTCTCCTCTGCGTTGTTGCTTTCACTTCTGCCAGTCACCTCAAATAATGATAATATTAATAATAAATGGAAAAATATAAAGCAAACAAAGGTTTTGTGACCCTGGTTTTCGTCGGCCCCTTGGAGCTTAGTGCCCAAAAGGCTTCAAGATCGAAGCAAAACAAACAAACAAACAAAAACAAAACAAAACAAAAAAAGTGTGTTTGTTCTTTAATAAAGAGACCTTTTCCTAAGCAGATTTATAGACAGACTGGCTGGCATGAGCTCACAGGTGTGACTGGCTCTACAGATGATCAGTCTCTTTAGTCCCTTTGAAAACATATGCATTTGAAGCTTTTTCTTCCCTTTGAACACAGGACACCGATGAAAGGAATTTTGTTGTTGGTAACAGGGAGACCCGCTGTACTGTAACTTGAAAGCTCACCTGCACTTTAAAGCTGAAACCTCAGCTCAGCCCTTGGGAAAAAAAAAAAAAATTTAAAAAAGCCGTTCTGTTCTACTTGGAGAAAAATCTTAAGTTTCAAGAGTGAATAATTACAGAAAATCACAGTTCTGCCTTGCTGCTTTTTCCATTTCTGTGTTCTCCTTGGCAAGACCTTGACATTATTGGAAACCATGGTCTATTCTTTCTCCTAAGATTATGCAGTTCTAAATGTGGACATTCCCCAGTGACGGGGGCACACAGACCTTGGGGTCTGCCTCCTGTACCACAGGGCTTTAGGCACGATTGGTTGCCTGTTCACTCCTCAGTAGGTGATAATCTCACTGTAGATAACTGTAGGAATCAAGGATTTAGGACAGCCTGCAGAATAACTCTTCCTTCCATTTTGACAGTACTTATTTTCTGGCACTTCCTTCTTTGTTTGTGTGTTCTCTCTACTTAAAGAATTCATTTAAATGTTTGTTTCTTCTTTCAATACTTTTATTGTTTTGATCCTCCCAAGTCCAAAGAAACTGATTCTCATTCTACAGAGTCCTCTGGATTCTCCCCGCTAAAGTACCCTTTCCATCCTTGTCAAGCTTGTACCATTTTCTCCTTCCTCCCTTCTACACTGAGTACTACTCATCTACTCACACAATGGAAGCTTCCAAATCTGAGTGCAGATCTCTCTGGAACAGTAGCTCCTGGAAAGCTTATGTAGGGATAGGCAACCAAAGAGTATTGTTCCATTTACATCTCAGGATAAAGAATATATGCAGAAGTTGTCTTCCTCTGGCTCAGATATGCCAAACTCAGTGAAAAGTGGCTGATTATCAAGAATTACTGAAATTCATAAGATACTCATGGTTCTGATTTCAACCATAGACTTGTGAACACTTCCTTTAGGCTGATACTGCTGCCCCTCAAGGGTCCACTCTATTTCTGCCTGCCAAATTCTTGCTCAGCCCAGATGAAGACAGTACCTACACGTGCAGGTCTTTTAAACCCCTTGGGGACAATCCCCAAAATAGAGAACAAGAAAATAGATGAATGTGTGGATCTCCTACTCTCTCAGGTAATTCTGGGAGACATCTGTGTGTCTCCTGTGGAACTGAGTCTCCAGTTCTTACAGAAGCAAACTTGTTAGTGAAAATCTTACTAGTTTTCTTACTTTTTTGTACGATTCTTCTGTAGTTCATCTATCCTTATTGGAAGGATAGCTTTCCAAATGTAATGTCCATACCCAATTACTTACATCAGGGGAAACAAGCTGAGACTATAGAAACGGTAAAAAGAATAGATCTTCAGTATGTAATTCTGGTATTGGACCACCAGGATGCCAATACAGATATGATGGCTGATAGCTAGAGAAGGGGTGATGACACCTGATGTACTAAATTAGCACTATGCAGGGCATAGTGATGCACACCTGTAATCTCAGCACTCGAGAGGCTGAGGCAGGAGGATCACTGCAAGTTTGAGGCCAGCCTGGCCAATACATTCATTTCAAGGCCAGGCTCTAGTACAAAGCAAGATCCTGTCTCAAAAAACAAAAACAAAACAAACAAACAAACAAAAAAAGCAGCACCACTACCACCTTTACTTCCGTGAATGGTGGTGCCTGCCTGTAATCCCAGCATTGCAGGAGTCCTACCACGAGTTTGAGGTCCGCTGGAACAACATAGTGAGTGCAAGGGCAGCCTGAACCACAAAACACAGCAAGCCTGTCTCAATAAAAAAGCAAAAGAGTAAGTGAAATTTAAAAAAAAAGAAAAAGCACCATTACTAAAACTCTAACTTTTAGTAGACTTGGATGTAACAGACATAAGGACAAGTGCCGGTTTATGCAGTAGTTCTAGTACTTGGACGACTTGGTAGAATATCAATTTTAAGAGTTGTGGAGCTGGCTGGGTTTGTTAAGTGCTTTATGCACTTTGAAGAAAGAGAATGGCAGATTTCCACCAGAAAACTACAGTCATACAACTCTGCATGCTATGAAGGCAGGGGAGTTTCTTGGTCACTCTGCAAGAGACCCCCATTTCCTGAAGCTAGAGGGCAGCCTGTACTGAAAATTAAGCCAGGTGACAAATGTAGTCCTGACCAAAGTTCTTCTCAAGGCGTTCTCAAGTCATGTGACCAATCAGACAAATCCTGCTTCAAGCGTCCACATTCATTACACTATCATCGACCTGGATTGGAGAAGAGGGAAGATGAAAGTAGGGGATCCATAGACTCTACAGGTCGCAGGCCTGAAATAAGCCTGGAATAAGCACCTTCAGAAGATGGGGGTGGAAATCTAGGGAATATGCATGTAGAGGAGTCTAGAAAACAGAAGAAGTGTGAAGAATTTGTGTATTACTTCAATCCCCAAGAGAAATCTCCAACTGTGGTAAGGCAGTAAAGAATCAGATGTACAGAATTGTTCATCCAGTGGATGTCAGCCAGTTTCTGTGCCTGGCCATTCCCAGATTTACCATGGTGACAGGGATGGAAGTCCTCAGTGGGCTATCTTTGCTTAAGGCCGGTCTAGTCCCTGCTGTCAGTAATGCCAAACTAGCCAAAGGCAGTAACAGAAGCTGTGTTCACTGTGTGCCACTACCCCTGAAGAAGACCAAAGAGCCTCTTGGGGGCAAGTTGACCCCAGCAGACTTCTTCAATTTGGAGGAGCCATGATTCTTCTTTATTAAATATGAAAATTACTTCAAATATGACTTTGGCATCTTTACCACTCAGCCCTGCCAGCTTACAAAATTAGAGGGCATGCAGCATCATTAAGATTAGCCTGATGTAGTGACATGAATTCTATATAATATTGACTTGAATCAAGAGACTCGTTTTAAAGCAAATGAGATTTGACAACAGGCTCATGACCAAAGTATTAACTCTTTCCACCATATATTTTATTGGCTCAAACCAGATGCATTGATAAAATCGTAATAAATTATTAAAAAGCTCATCAAAGACACCAGCTTGTAGATGATACTCAATGGAGTAGGAAGTTTTTCCCAAGGATGCTGTGTATACACTAAACCAATGACAGAACAATAGCTAGAATACATCAGGCTGAAAACCTGAGATGAGTATATGATTTTCCCTTCTCTTCATTATTCCCCAAAGCCAGGTGTGAAATTTGTATTTTCTGGCCCTGCAATGTCAAGCAAGCTTTGCTGAATTAAAAATCTTGATTTCCAGATGAATATTCTAGTAAGAGACACAGTGAGTATGCTGTGGAGCCTAAAATTACAAACCCAATGGCTTATTTTGGGCTCCACGGGAAGACAGGCCAACAGGCAAGGTAAATTTGGGGTTTGCTTTGGACTTCTGCTCATAGATTAAATCATTAATCCCCAAGATGATGATATCTGGAGGTGGGTCCTTTGGGAGGTAATTATTCATGAGACAGAGCCCTCAACAAGGGTTTAGTGCCCTTATAAGAAGAAACACGAGAGAGAATCTCTCTCAATTTCTTTCTGTCATGTGAGATACAGCAAGAAGACAGCAATGAGACAACCAGGAAAAGGACCCTCACTGGAAAAATGAGTCGGCTGCCACCATGATCCAGGAATTTTCAGCCTCCAGAACAATGAGAAATAAGCATTTGCTGTCTAAGCCTTCACTCTATGATACTGTTTCAGAGCCCAAACTGACTAGGACGGGGTTGCCAGTGCTGGATATCTTGATAAAGTGAGGCAGCTACTGTTGAAGGAAGGCTCAGTCACTAGCCTAACTACTCACTTTTGTCCTTCTCTTTCTCCACTTGACCCTGTAACCTTTTTCTTTTCTTCTGAGCCACTGTATTCTGCAGTCACCTTGGATTCCATCAATAACAGATTTGGTCAATAAACATCTTTAGGACCAGGGATCAAACTACCACTCAACGAGAGTGGTACAAGCTTGCAGCACAGATCACCCCATCAGGAGACTGCAGCCTACTCAGCCCTGAAGCAGGGACATGTGTCCCATAAAGGTCTCCAGGCCACCCCCTACATAAGAGTGATCATCTCAGGGGAGGAAGCGAACTGCCCCCAGATGATGGCTTTCCTGGAGCTTTGCAGAACCTGTCCTGAGATAACGTTCACCTAGACCATGCCCTGACTAGGCTAACCTTCATTGCAAGCTTCGAAATTGCCTTTGCACAGGTCTTGACTCTCTTTGTCCCAGATGGCCGCACTGAATAAAGCTCCCACTCTGCCTTTCCTCACTGTCCATCTCCTTGATTGCCACATTGGAACAGATGGCACACACCAGTCTGTTGGGCCCTTTGGGGCCCACGCTTTCTCCCTAACACTCTGTGCCACTATATCATGAGGATGAGGAGGACTATCTTTGAAAATACAGAGCTTTATTAGACTGTATCTCCGGGCTTTATGTTTGGTGTTAATAGTGAGTAGAAAACTGGAAAATAGTCTGATAAGATCAATAACTGTTATGACAACATACATGTTAAACTGCCTTCATGGCTGAAACATGTATTTCTAGAAGAAGCAGGATTACTTAAGAAGCTTGGAAAGCAGCCAGAGGCCAACTCAGTGCTGATACGCAAAACAAAATTGTATCTTTCTATTAGACAACTCTCTGCAAGCTCTTCTAGATTATGAGAGGTGCTAGGTCAGGTGTTTGGGTAGATATAGCCTTGACTCAAACAAAGATCTTTTGGGAGCATAGGAAAAAAGTAAAATGTCTACCTACACGACTGTAGTACAGTGTTAAAAGTAAAAACGCTAAAGAATTATAGATAGGAAGCAGTGAACCTTGAGGTTGAAGTAATACCACCTTTAACATGATGTTTATACTAACTACTTCTTTAACCCGGATTTTGCTTCCTCTGGCTTCAGCTACTTAGAGACAACTATGACCTCAAAGTATTAGTATTTGTCTTGGCTGTTTCAAGGAAGAGATCACACCCACGTAATTTGTATTACAATACAATGTTTCATTTGTACTATTTTATCATTAGTTGTGCTTAACCTCCTACTGAGCCTAAATTATAAACTCTATCATAGGTATTTATGTATAGAAACACTATATATAGCTGTGATTTCAGTTATCCATTAGAGGCCTTGGAAGATACAGTCTTCTCCCCATATAAGGTGACTGGATTAATTACTGGTTTTAGCACCATGGACCCAGGAATGAATCCCAGATCTTCAACCTAAATGTCACATAAAGTGAAACAAGCTGCAGAATTTCACTCTGTCATGTTTCCTTACGTATAAAATGTGGATAAAATTTATTTTTGTATTGATGATTTCTACTAAAATCATGTATAGTTCTTATCATCCTGTAAGAACTCTGGAGACAATGTTTGTTTATTTCCTGTTGTGGTATAAGAGAAGAGGCTACAGAAAAACACCAAGATAAAGTATCTAGAAAAATGAGAATTGTTAGAGTTAGGATGGTGGGTTAGACGTGAGAGAAGCAGGAAGGCAGGTGAATCTGGGAAGAGTGAAGATCATGAGCAATGATAAGAGTTAGCAAAACATGAATTGGATGTGTGAAACAGGCCCATGTTGCATTTTATTGGTACAAAGGGAAAGCAATCTGGAAAGACAATTTAGGGCCAGACAAGGGAAGATATAACATGAGGCCGAAATGTTTAGAAATTATTTTAACGGAGAATCACAGGCGGCTATCAGTGCAGTATAAGGTACCGTGGTGTACAATAATCATGTAAGTATTTCAGAGAAACTAGCTGACAAGCACTTTGGGGTACTGACTAAAAGTAGGCCAGGAGACTACACCAGCAGCCAGAGCGGTGATCCAGGAAGAACTTCTGAACGACTGAAGTAGGGTAATGAGTATACAGACAATTATGCCAGTATAAGATAGCAGTTGAGAAGAAAGTGTAGAAGAGGATCAAAGCTTGTATTGCCATTTTGATGCCAAAACAGTGAAAACACAGGGATATCATTGTTAGAAATAATTACATTGGGGGACACAGTAAAGATGAGGGACATGATCTGTAGGGGCTGGAATTTTCAAGTTCCAGAGAAACATATAAAAGAAAGAACAAAGAAGGCTGGAAGAAATTCAGTCCTTGAGGGTGGAAGAGAGAGTGAGGCTCTCAAGGAGCCTAGATTCCCACAAACATACACATCTTAACAATTACATGAGGAAAGAACAGGTACTGCATATTTGAGCGTCCATAGAACCTCACATCTGAGGGACAGAAGAGAATATTTGAGAGTAAAAGTAATCTTAAAGGTAGGAGAAGCAGAAGATAGTGTAGCATGGAAGCCAATGGAAAAAATACAACAAGAGAGATTTTTCAAAAACTGGATAAAAAACAAAAATGTTGAAGATAAGCCAAATAGTCATTGCATCTGGTTGCAGATTAAATTCACAGAAAGGGAACTATTATTAACTGATGATATATAAGCCAAAGAATAGGATTTGGGAATAAGTGGATGATTTAGGAAAAAAATAATTTAGGAATGAGTAAACGGAGAGCATATGGAAGTGAATAACATCAACAATATAAAATAGAAAATGATTTTGCTCCTAGAGAAACTTTGGCAATATCCAGAGGAATGTTTGTTGTCAGAGCGGCACGGCGGGCTGTGTGCTGGTGACATCTAGTGAATGGAGGACAAGGATGCTATGAATCATACTACTGCCAACAGGACAGCCGGCACAATAAAGAATTATTTGTCCCAAATGTCAGAAGTGCTGAGGGCAAGGAAATTTAATACGGATAAAAGGAGTGACTTGTTGAGGGTTTGGGAGAACAAGATGAAAGATTGATTTCCCGTTGTACCATTAGATAGTGTTTGCACATGCAGGTGAACTGGATACTAGAGAGGAAACACTAAGTGTTCAACTGAGAAAACATTTTATTGAGGGACAAATATCCCAAGTGCAACGGATATGAGATCAAACCAAGAATAGGACTGCAGGACTTTGTCTTGGAGAGGTCCACCTTGTCTATTCTTCAAGCATCTGCCTGTACATTCTCCACTCTCTTCGCCATTCTCCTCATTTCTTTTCACACAACTTAAATTCTGTAGTAGTTTTTATAACTACTGTTTCAAACAACCACAACTCTGTGGACGTTATGTTTCCCAGTGTATCAACCCATGATATCACTAAACATTAGTAAAATCTCACTTTTAATTTATGATGTAAAATCTTTTTTTTTTTTTTTTTTGGTGCTGGAGATCGTGATGTAAAATCCTAAAGTGACTCTGAACATTGTCAGTCTCTCCTTAATAGTGTTTATGTTTTCACCTGCTAAAATGATTATTTCACACATTTTATTTCTTTACATGTTCTTTGCTCTTTCGTCTTCCTCAGTCTCAGATGATGACACAGCCTCAAACTTCACTTGGAAAAGAGAAACAAAAAGTCCTTCAGTTCCTACCAGCTAGTTTGCCAACCCCCTTATCTGCTTCTAAATCTCTGCCCTTGCTGTCCTCAACTGCCATCTGCTTTCCTTGCACTCTGTTTCTTCTCTCTTCATATACTTTGTTTTCCTCATGATGCTCATCACTATCTAAGATTATCTCATTCAATATATGTTTTGAATATAGATTATCTCTTCACAATTAGAGTCTAATCTCTAAAAAATATCTGTGAATTTGCCTGCTGCTTCTCAAAGACCCCGAACAGTTTCTAAACAATATACGTTCCTTTTTTTCTATGTTTACTGGACAAAAATACAAAAAAAGCAAAGAAAATGATAATTTTTTCTCTTAGTTGAGAGCAAATGCTGAAAGTATATATCTGAGCAACATTAAAGTTGTAGATATGTAAATTACTTCACCTGTTTTGGGACTCTGTCCTACTCATCTGTGTCCATGCCATCAATCATAAAGTTTAACCCCATAATGCAGAATTGCTACATGTATTCTTTAAGGAACTAGGAAATGACAAGAAGCTGGCCTTTTGCAGAGGTCAGATGTAAAGTGGCAAAACCAGGATTTCAAGGATAAGTACCACGAATACTTTTGAAGAGCTCAGATACAGAAGATCTAGTTGAATATAGTGGATTTATTATTCCAAAGGCCCAGCACTGTCAGTGTGTGCGAGGCAGGGGGTTCATCCCAAGCACCATGCATAAAAAATAGTAATATACTAAATCAATGAATTCAAGAGTAAGTAAGTAAACCTGCCTGGGGATTTAGCTCAGTGGTTAGAGTGTTTGCCTCACAAGCACAAGAACTTGAGTTCGATCCCCAGCACCAAAAAAAAAAAAAAAAAAAAAAAAAAAAAAAAAAAAAAAGCCTACTAATAAACTTGGGCATGATAGCACATGCCTATAATGCCAGCACTCAGAAAGCCAAGGCAGGAGAATTGGCATGAATTTGAGGTCAGGTGTGCTACATAGTGAGTACAAGTCCAGGCTGAACTGCACAGTGAGACCTTGTCTCAAAAAAAGGGGGGCGTGGATAAAAATAAATAAGTGCCAACACCAGGAACATCTGATTTACAAAGATCATCCATCTAAAGATGCTCGCTCCAAAAATGATCACCATACTTGACACAAGGGAGCTCTCAAGGAGCCACAGCTTAGAAAGTTAAGTATTAATAAATGCACATTTTCCATTAGCTTCCTATAGTTCCCTGAGCACCATTTGTAGTCCTCAAATTGAACAGAATCATTTTTGTCTCTGGGGTCGGTGTCAACCAAGTAATCATTTTCCAGTGTCGGACCGGAGGCTCAGAAAGGTGTCTGTGGGCATCAGCATCAAACACGGCTCTCAGAGAGGTCTACTAGAGAACTGGCAGTAATTGGCATGTGGGGAAGCTGGCCTGAAGGATGGAACAACCTCTTGTCAAAGATGTACCTGCCACCAAAAATTAGGGCATGCCTGAAAAAAACTAGAAGGAAGTTTGTGTCTTAAAGCATTAGTCCTGGAAAGGACTAATTCTTAACAGAGAACAAGCTTGCCCCAGCACAGTGAGTTACTTGAACATCAAAGAACATTGAAATAGGTAAAACAAGCGGTTGGAACTTGATTTATCTTTATCATCCATCATGAGTTGAATGTGCACATCTACAAAATTCATATGCTGAAATCATAAATATTGATGTGACAGCGTTTGAAGGGAAGGGCTCTGAGAAGTCAGCAGAGCTAGGTCCCGGGCAAGGACCTTCAAATTTGGAGTTCGCACTCTTATCAAGAGGAGGCAAATGGGAATTCTCTCTCTGTTCTGTGCCGTATGAGGATACAATGAGAAGACAGCCGCCTGCGTTGGAAGGAAGGAAGGATATTCTCCACAAGACATTATGCCTGCTGCTACCTTGCCCTTGAGTTTCCCAGCCTACAGAACTACTAGAAATAAGTCCTTGCTGTTTAAGCCACCCAGTCTATTTTTGGGCTTAGTTTGATATAGAAACTTGTTATAGCAGCCCAAACTAAGACATAACCCCTGGTACTCCTGACCTGGTGCTTAAACACACACACACACACACACACACACACACACACACACACACACACACAGTTTGAATGAGATCGTTATCTGACATTAACCTCTGTGATTTGAGAACTACAGAACATCCTTCTGAAGTTTTAATGGAATTTGTTGTTCTGCCTAAAATTGTTGGAAATCACAACAGAAGGTCAAAAAAAATCCTCTGGAGTTTTGTAGGGTGTGGAATTTGGAAGCAAAATAACTGCAATGTGAATCAGAAAAGTACAGAAGTGACAAGGTCTGAGACTGATCAAGTAATCGGAGATTAGGGTCAAATAAACACACAGCAATGCTAGTCCTCAGACTGGCATTCAGAACTAAAAGTGTATTACCTAGAAACCATGATAGAGTGGGAAATTTTACAGAAGAGATGGTAAATGTTACCGTTGAGTCACACCAAGGTCCCTGTTGGAAGGCATCCTATGGAAAAACTGATCAGGCCCAGAATGTAAAGATTAGGTAAAAACAAGTCAAGCCAAATGAGGTTGCAGCCAGCTAGCATTACTCTGTACAGGCCTCCTTCTGCACAGAAAATATGTTTTGGATAAAGAATCAAACAGTAAATTCCTATTCTTCAAGTAGCTCTGCGAAAAAGAGTATGATAGCTTATCTGTACATCCACGGCAGCATGACTAGATAGGGCCCCAGATACAGCTGACTAGTCCATAACTATTTCTGTAGAGAGTCGGCCAACCTTGTGGAATGACTTGGAGCGTGTGCAACTGTGAAAGATTCACGCAAAGAGATCTGCAGAAAAGAGAAATTTTAAAAAGAAGATACTTCTGTCAATCCCAAGCATTGAGGCTATCTTTCAATCAATGATTTGCTGGCTATTAGAAGTAGCTTTCCTACTGTTCAGGAAGAAAGATCTTTTATTGTGTCCCTTAATGGATTTTGCTGAAGGAAGATAAACAACTCTTCAAAACAGTGGTCATTCCACCCATGTATTTAATAGACTTGTGTTTAACCCACATTTCATGACCTGCACTGTTTCATGTGCTGGGAATAAAGGAATGACAGGTATAGCGAACTTCCCATGTGTAAGTCTCGGGAGAGAATGTAGTAAGAAAGCAGGTAGTTATAGTAAATTGTATGCTAAGGCAGTAGACAGGAGGAATTCCAAATGCAGACACCAGGTGAGCCATCTTGAAGAAAGTGTTATCTAATGTGATTCGTAAAGGCTGAAATGGAGTTAGCTAGACATAGAAAAGATGGAGCAATGATTTTCTGTGCAAAACAGAGAGTATATACAATGGTATCAAGATAAAACAGAATTCTGAAACATTTAAGGGACAGAAAGAAGTTTGGCATGGTTGATTTGAAACATACACAAAAGTTACAGGAAGGTAAAGAGAGAATGGAGAGAGAAGAGACAGGACAGGTACAGGTCCTGAAGAGTCAAAGAGGTCTGGATCAATTCAAGGATCTTAATCACAAAGCCCTTTCCTCCTCTGATTTTCTTCAGTATTCATTCATGGTATCACAACACTGGTACTTGATTCTTTCTCCAATATTGTCATTTATGTGTGTTGCATGTCCCCAGACAGTATAAAAGAATATGGTGGAAAGTAATCATTGGCCCTCGTCCTTGTCTGGGTCTTCCTCTACCGACCATGCTTAGTTGAGTAGGAGTTTGATCAGTATTTCTAACTGATTACTAACCCTAATAAATGTTTGCTACCAGATGAAGAAAGTCTCCATAAAAATCAGATCATGAAGGCTTGGAGAGGGAGAGCTGCAAGAAGAGGCAAAAAGAGAAGCAGGAGGAGGCCATGTTTAAGGTGGGCAAGGAATATAGCAGTGTATTTAGCAAGTATAACTGAAAGTAGTTACTAATATGATCATTCTTTAAAATGCACTATTCAGTGTTCTAAATTCTGTACATGTGTTATCTTAATTCTCAAAGTAACCCATAAGATCAAGATGATTATTATCTCCTAGCTTCCAGATAAGGAAACAGAGGCACGGACAAAGCAAGAAGTTCACCCACAGTCACACATAATAAGTGCCGAAGCTGAGACTCAAAATCAAGCTTTCTGGTTCGTCGGTCCACAATCCATCCCTAGGCAACTCAGGATCCCAAGAGCAGAGACATGCTGAGACACACACAGAAACAAGCAGAGAGGGTGATAGCAAAGCATCAACCACGCCTATCTCTTGGAAATAGGACTTCACGAGTTTTTATTATTAATCATCTACATCTATTCCATTTTTGTCTATCACAGAGAGTGAATAATATGAAGGCTGTAGAATTCCAGAACATCAAATCAAAAAGATACCTTAGAAAGCCTAAAACATAAGACTATAATTGTACATATGGTACCAAATGAGGGGAGGTGGCACAGATACTTGGTTCACGCATCATTTGCTCTTTGCCAGGCCACTCTAGCTATGGGAAGCGGGTGGTAAATAACAGTGATTGAAATAACAAGAAGCAAACACCTCCTCTGGGAAAACTTCCATCCTGATAGGGAAGAGCAGCAGTAACAAGTTAAATAAAAGAGAGTGCAAGGTAGAAAAGAATGAATGGCTGAAAATAAAGCAGACTAAGTGGGGGTCGGGAGAATAGCCCCTCTGAGGAGGGGATGTCCCAGAACTAGCCTGTGAGGAGCCCAGGGAAGGGTACCCGCAGAGTCAGGAACACAGGGAGGCACCCAGGGATCAGCTAGGGGGTTACCGTGGCTGAAATCCACCCAGCCAAAAACAGGGCCCGGAAATGGCAGTGAGAGCATTAGTGAGGAACTGTGGACAGAGCTCCAGAGCAGGCTCTGACGGGATGGGAAGTCATGGGAGACCTCGAAGCATGGGCGTGATCTGGCTGGATCCCTGCCTTCACAAGAGCACTCTGGCAAGCGTGTGAAAAGATGATAGTCCCATGGACTTTGGTGGAATAATGGCAGAGGCCATGAGAAGTGATTAGTTTTGAGGAAGGAATGGGTGGAAAGTATTAGAGGGAGACATGAAGGGTGACACTGAGGTTTGAACACAGAAGTAGAACTGAAAATCAAACACGGGGCTCTTGACTCTTCAACGAGAGCTCTTGCTAGTACTCCATAAATGTAGAGCACACGGAAGCATTCTTATCATTTAACTCCACAGAAAAACAGTGACATCAGTGACATGTAAGTTTACAGCTAATAAGATACCTGAACTTTGTTTTTAATTTTTAAAAAGCAGGAAAAGGGAAGCATTAGAGGAATTTTACATTTCTCTAATTCCCCAAACCTCCTTAGGACTCACTGTAAAGGTAATTAGAGCTTACAAGCCTTAGCAAGGCAATACCACTTTCATACATACACCGAAGGCTTTGGAATTTACGCTTTTGGTGGAGCAATGACACCCATTTTAAATCCCTCCTTTTGGAGGCAGGAACAAAAACAATTTTCCTCCTTAAACTCCTACTTTGGTAAACTCAGGTTTTAGCAGAAACACAAAGCCTGGGCTGTAGTCGGGGTGTGGACACAGCAGCCTGGAGAGAGGCTGCTTTCAGATCCCCGAAATAGCTTTTGGACAGTGTGCTCATTCAGGCTGGACAGATTTCATTTGTTCACCTTGTCTTCATTGGGCGCTGTCTTTCCTTCTCTTTTCTAAGAGCCTGGCAAACACAGCAATGAGTCTTAGCTGGGATTTTCAGCGCAGATTTGGAAAGAAATGATTGTTTCCAGTGAGACACAGCTTCGGGGGCCCATATTGAAGCCCTGTCTGAACAAAGCTGCCAGTCCGCATCCAGATACCAGAAACAGCTTCTATTCAACCAGCACATGAATCCAATTGGAAACCCATCACGAAGCCAAATCCATCCAATCTAAGCCTGGAATCATTTCACATGTTAAAATGTGGATCTGTTACCTCTAATAACCTTTTGAATCTTCATTTCTTATGACTCCAAGAGTAATGATGGGTTTTTTTTCCACAGTTCTTTCTAATGTCACATTTATTAGTGCCATTACTGGGGTAATAGCCGGTTGAAGAAATGGGAATATTTTATTTCTCATCTGTCACTTTCTCTCCTTGATACTGAATATGGAGCTTGATTAAAAGAACATTGTTGCGTGTTGGAGGGGAAAATGGCATCTTAAAGGCCCCTTTAGTGAACAAGCAAGACCAGGTGGTGACCTTGCCCTTCATCAGAAAAATGCTCTGAAGGCTTCTTTTGCATTTTTTTCATATCTTACTTCTGGGGCCCAGTGAGACTGTGCCAGTTTCTTAAGAGGAATATGATGCAGTTTCTAAGCATCGATCATTAACTGTTTTAAACAGTGTTCTTCTGAGTCTGATAAGTCCCAGCCTCTGATGGAGAGGAAGGAAGAGAGTAGAGAGAAGAGAGAGTGTCTAAGATTGGACTATTTGCTGGAAGGCTTTGAGAAATTGAAAAAAAATAAAATAAAATTTTAAAAAGAGGTAGAAATGTCACTAACTGCTTTTCACATGAAACTCACTCTCCCTCCCAGCTGCTGTCAAGTCTGACTATCAGGCTTCAGATACAGGCGGGGTGGAGGGAGATCAGGGCTTTATTCTTCTCGATGGCTGCACTTTACCAGCTGCTCTGAGGATACAGAAGAGCTGCTTGTTGGGGGGGCCAGGAAGAATGGGGAAGAGAACGTTAGGATGATTTGAAAGTACATGGTGGTCCAGAATTGGAAGCAGGAGTTTCTTGACATCCAGAGGTCCACAAGAGACTAAACAGCAACATAGTGGCTGGAAGACATGATTTCCTGGAGAGTGTTCTCAGGGAAAGAAAATGAATTTTGTCATTCTTGTTGTTTGTGGGACTGGAGATCAAACTCCTGGGTGCTTTGTCACTAAGCTATGTCCTCATACCCCTTTCAATTTTTTTTTTTTTAATTTTGAAACAGGGTCTCACTAGGTGGCCCAAGCAGGACTTGGATTTGTGATCCTCTTGCCTCAGCCTCCCAAAGTGCTGAAATTACAGGCATGTACCACTGTGTCCCAGAGTTTCAAAATGAGATTGATCAACTATTAGTTCTGCTGCTTACTCCCATTGTGACCTTGGGCAAGCAACCCAACCTGAGTTTTAGAATCATCATCAGTAATAAAATTACCTAAGTCATAGTGTAATTGCCATGGTTAAAATATAGTGTTCATGAAAGTATACTAAACACTCTATCAAGCCCATAGTGAGCATTTAATGAATGCCCAACTTCATCATCATCAATATTATAGTAACAGATTCATAGGAATATTGCACTGAGAATGGACATGAAGAAAGGAGAATAAAAAGGATAATTCTCTCTGTAATGGAGACAAAAAGCTTCAAAAGAGGAAAACAAGTCCGTTTAAACAAGACAAAATTGCCTTCATAAAGATGATCAGGTATGTGGCAATGACCCAAACCTTCTGAAAGATTCTTTTACTCATTCAGTTCCCAGGGATCTTAGAGGTCACATAGTGAAATAATTTTTAAGATATTTCTCTCCCTGATTCTATTTCCATCCAGAAGAATCGATAGGGAGTAAAGCACTAAAAGGTTCCAGGAAGTCTCATCTCTAAGCATTTCTAAGTCAACAGCTCATCGTTATTAGAGTTATGGTTATATTGACATTTATGCAGTAAAATACACATTCGAAAGGGGAAGGGCTCCTTGCCTCCTGTTCATCACACAGAGAGAAAAGCAAGCTGAAATTCAGAGGAACTGTTTAATGCATTAGAAAGGCCATCAGCTTTGGAATGGAAGTAGACAAAAAATAATTCCACCAGATACTCTGTCAGTTTGTAATGATGCCTCCTTGGGAAAATGGCTTTTTTTTAAAGCTCACTTTTTTTCTGTACAATGGGAGAACTAAAATAGAGAAAAATAAGGATGTGTTATCGGTAGTGAATGGAAATGAACCATCAGTGGAATTTTTGGCAGCATGGAAACACATCGGGATAGAATGAGAGGGAGAATTCCTCCAAGGAGCCGTATTTCTCCTGTGCTGCTATAAAAATTACCATGAATCTAGTGGTTTAAAACAATACAAGTGTTTTCTCCTAGAGGCTTGTAGACCAGCAGCCTGAAAGTAGGTTCACTGGGCCACGTCCAGGTGTTGGCAGGGACGGTCCTGGTCATCCTATGACCAATGCAGGGAAAAGTCTGGCTTCCTTCGCTTTTCTCTCTCCTGGAGCCTGCTGCATTCCTCAGGAGCAACCATTTGCCTGTGTCCCTGCAGCTTGCTCCCTGCATTGTATCTCTGCACTGTTAGGGTAGACTGTCAACTTGACTGGCTTTGGGATCCACCTGGGGGATAGGTGGAGCACACTTCTCTCTTAGTGTGTCTCAATAGGCCAAGAAGGCATGGCCCAGGGTCTGTGTCTGGTCCCTAAGCCATTCCCCTCTGGCAAAGCTGCTTAATTCAGCACAGCCTGGAAGTATTGCAGGTGCATTCCTGCCTTGGAGCCAGCTAACCATGGACTGATTTCTGCTAAAATGTGAGCCAAATTAAACTTCTCCTCTGTAAGTTGTGGGTGTCAGGTATTGTGTCCAGTATTGGAAAGCTGACTAATACAATCTTCTACTTCCTCTTCTGTAATCAAATCTCCCTCTACTTCTCCTTTAGGACGCTTGTGAGTACACTTAGAATCTCTCAGATAACCCAGCAAGTCTCCTTGCCTCAATATCCTTACTTTAATCATGCGCTTCTTAGTTGGTTATCATATAAAATAACATTCACGGGTTCTAGAATAGAGACTCCCTAGCAGGCTGTTATTCAGCCTAATACAGAGGACTTTTCCCTACTTCTCCACTTGTGTAGTCGAAGGAAGAGTGGACACACTTGGGGTCCAGCAAGGCAGGCTAAAGGAATAAGAAGACATATAGATTGTGAGGTGGGGAGGGAGAGATAGGATCAACCTTAGTAAAAATTGGGAGGATGCCGGATGTGAAAGGCTAGAGATGTGAAAGGTGGATCCACCAGACAGTGGAAAATGAGCATTAGCCTTAGCAAAAAGCCCGCAGCTGGTCAGAGCAGGCACTTCATCTCCCAAATAACCACAGCTTCAAGTGCTCTGATCTGTGTCCATGAGTGGCTGCTCTGCCCGTGCAAGGCTGTTGTGAAAATGACGTCTCTGTGTTCTCTTGAAGACAAACATGGACATACATATCATAGCTAATCGATCGTAGTTGGAACTGAACTTCCCAGAAGAAAACAACAGCGTGAAGATTAGGATTCTTTACATAGAAACCATTAAAAAAGAAAAAGCAAAAAGATTGGATGGCCAAGGCAAGCAGAAACTACAGCACAGTGTTTTGTGAGTTCTGCTAACATTTTGAATTTGCAACTATTCACTTCACATGGTCCGTGATCTTATTCCCAACGGTCAATGTCAGAATGACTCAGACAGACAGGACCCTTGAAAGCAAGTAGAATTAGTTGGTTGGAATCTGTCATCCCTGGAGGTCACTTCTTTTGTTCTGTAGTCTTCCATGTTGCTTAGGGTTCAATGATTTTTGATTGCATTTTTCTGTAAATATTCCTATTTTTCTGTTAATAATCGACTGGCTCATTTCTCTAATGAGCTCTGTGACTTTGGCTCTTTTCTCAAAATAAAGGACATACAAGATGGTCTCTTAGGCCGGTGCTGCCAGGCCCTGCTCATCTCTCCGCTCACTTAGAACACACTGGCATGTTCAGTGGAGTGTTGGGACAAGTAAATGCCACAGTCCATGGCCAGCGGCTCTCAGACCAAGGGCTCTGGCTCCTCAAGTCCTGTCTGGGTGCCCCAGAGGCTGGGAAATTGTCTCAGTCGCCTTCTTCTTGCTGGGACACAATACCTGACACACACAGCTTAAAGGCTCATGAGTTTTAGAAGATTCGGTGCACAGCTGGGCGGACTCCAAGGCAGAAGGATCTAGGCAGAGGACAGTTGCTCATCTGGGGGCAGCTGGGAAGCAGAGAGACACGGGAGGGGATGGGGAGGGAGAATACTGTCTGCATCGCCCCCAGTGAACCACCTCTTCCAACCCAGCCCCACCTCCTAACAGCACACGAGGCTGTGGATCCATCAATGAATTAACTCGCCAATTCATATGGCAAGCCATGATCCAATGACCTTCTAAAAGCCCCATCTTTGAACGCATGAGACTTCGGGGGGACTTTTTAATTTTAAACTGTAACAGAAGGTCAATATATCCACACACCCATAACACTGTGAGTCAATATTTGACTTGGCGCAAGGAAGGTAACATGCCCTTGAAGAATTTAATGTTTGAGATTGTAGTTGGGCAATTTCCTGAATGCATGACCTTTCTCAGCTTTGAATCCCTCTGCTTACTTATACCACCTTGTCATCAAAATCATCAGTTATATATACAGAAATAAAGATATTTAGCCTCTCATACAATTTTTTCTACCTCCTGTCCTTCACCCTAACAGACCCATTCTGCATTTTTTTCATTTAATGTTTAAGTTTCCTAGTCTCTCGCATTTATTGTTTGGTTCATTTTTCCTTTTATACCTGATTTTGGGGGAATACATTTCTGTGGCCAAAATGTTAAACCATACAGAAAAAGAAACCCAAAAACCCCAAATTTAACTACCTGGAAGTAACCATTCTTAATGTTTTTTGTAAAATCCTCCCAGGCTTTTCTGTATACAATAGCATATTTATGTGCCATTTGACAAATGTGCAATTATCTTCACCTGTCTTTGCCAGTTAGTGATCTGTCGAGAATGTACATCCATCTATAGTTTTAACGACTGGAGAGTAGTATTTTGCATAAATTATGCTTTTGAGCAACTAGATGATTTCTATTTTTCCCAACTTCAAAAGAGTATTTCAGAGAAGCATTTTTGTACATTTGTTTTCTTTTATCCTTTCATAGTTAATAGTGAAATTACAGAAACAAATGGCTGGGGCCATTTATATTTTGATAGATGCTGATGGAGCCTGCCGCCTAGGTTGCTGTATTTTCATACCGTTACACTCTCTGATGCCCACAGCTGCTGAGAACTACCCGGCCCTACGGTTCAGCTGTAGTATTACTGCTTCCGGGAAACTTCGCTCATCTTGCTTAGAAATTACTCTTTTGTTCTTTTGTTCTCTGGAATAACCTGCACATACCATTGCTGTGGCCCTTATCATAAGCACAGGACGTATTCTATGTCTGTCTCACCCATGGCTGCCTGTCCCCAAAGTACAGAGACCAAAGGAGGTCAAATATAGAGAAGTGTGGTACTGTTCCGCACTCTGATTTCTAGTGGTCCAGGCTCAGATGCTGGCCGTGCTGTTTATCAGCTGTGTTCGATTGAGCAAACTATTTCCTGTATATAATATAGACAGCAGGTATATAATAGAGACAGATCGTGTATCGACTTCGCAGAGCAGGTGTGAGAACTTACATGAAATAAAGTGTGTAAATAAGTTAGAGACAATAATGAAGAAGCTGGCAATGATGGCAAACACCTGCAATCCCAGCACTCTGCGAGCCTGAGCCAGGAGGATTATAAGCTCGAGCCCAGTCTAGGCAACTCAGCAATTCAGCAAGACCTTGTCTCAAAATGAGGACCTCAAAACAATTTTAAGAGAAGTTAGGGATGTGTGAAGGTCCTGGGTTCAAACCCCAGAACAGCAAATAAATAAATAAATAAGATAGAAAGATACAGACAGATGAATGCTAGGTTCCATGCCAATACTTAATTGGTGCCCTCTGGATTTTCAATGAGTAAAGAATTTTGCAATCCTAATTATTTTGGACTCAACATGTTTTCAATTAGCACACAATTTTAAACCACGCCATCCGGAATAGCCGCATTTCACCAGAGCTGGTCGTATATGCGCTGCATTACTCTCCCCCTTCTCTATGTTACCCTTCTGCTAGACCTTCGGCCACTGAGGGTTCGACTCGCCCTATAGTTACTTGTTCATTCTTTATTTCATGGGCCTTCACTGTGGCATTTTATTCCTAATACAGAATTATTGCAGAATAAGGAGGGAAATAATTGTCCATTGGAAAAAGGAAAAGAGAACAACTCAGATCCATTAAGCTGTTTGGCTGGACTGTTAAGTTGCAAGTAGAAGGTCGACCACAGTCTGGGCACCTCTTGTTCTTAAATACTTGGTTTCAAAGCAGTGTGATGTTCAATTTCCCTTGTTAAAGGACCATAATAAAAACTAGCACTTATTTCCAGTGCACCCAGCTTCTCCAGCTCTGCTCTGCTGTCCTTTTCCCCACCACTGCTTCTCCACCTGCTTCACTGCCTGTGGAAACTCGCTAGGAGCTTCCAGTCTACTGTGGGGTCCTCCATGGACCTTCTCTTTGCCTCTCCGTGACACCCACCCAAACTCTGCCTCCCTTCTGACATCTTCTGCCTTGTATTTGGAGTTCCTACAGGTGGGTCATAACTGCCCCTCTAATGTGAGCCCCAGAGATAAGACAGATACACCATAGCTTAGTCACCTCTTGTCTTCCTACAAGGTTAGCAAAGCTATTAGAAAAGAGCCTGTTTCCCCCAAATGGAAGCTCTTTTATGTATGTACTGCCCACCAGAATAGTAAATAGTTGAATGTCCACTCTATACTGGGCACTGTGCTCACTTTTGGGGAGCTTGTTACATAAAGAATGTTATTAAAGACTTCACATAAATATCTTCTACATTCTTTTCAAGAACTCTCTGATTCAGATTATCTTCCTATTCTCTTTATTCCAGACAAGAAAATTCAGGCACAGGAAGTTCAAGTTGTTGTCCCAAAGTCACGCAGCTATTAACTGGGAAAGACAGTGTTTGAAACAAGTCGGTCTGGCTCCAGAGACTGTATTTCAGCCACCATACTTTCTTGAAGGATTGCAGACACAGAGCGTGCCTAACCAGTGATGGTGTGTATTTGGGGAAAATGCGCCAAGGCATTACTCATATATCAGGAAGTAACTCAAGGCTTGCCTGGGTTTAGGATCTTTTCTAGAAAATGGAGAGAAAAGTCAGGGCAGCCTCTCCAAAGTCAGAATATCTGCTTCCACGATCATCACCAGAGGTACTGAAGCCTGAAGCAGAGGCAAAAGGTGTCCACACGAAAGGGGCTGCAAACATGAGCAGTCACAGGGAAAAGGCAGCCCCAGTTCCCGTGGCTGGCATCACCTCTGCGGGTCCCCTCTGAGCACCAGGGCACTTCGCTACAGTGTGCCTGTGTGCCACACTGCTGCCCTCACCTGCCACTGGAGAACAATCCTTCCGTCTCAGTAGGGTTCAAAGCTCACAAACACAGTGGTGTCTAACTAGCAGCCACACAGCGAAAAGTCTGTTCCAGGCCCTTGCTCCACTACAAAGAGAACAATATAGACAAGGCTAGTAATTACACCAAATTGCCAACAGAACACCAGAATGACCATGACAGATGAGACAAAATATATTCCAGGTCATACGACTGGCTATCGGCAGGACTGTCAGGGATGGACCCCACAGTGGTCTCATTCTAATGTGTGTTGTGTCTTCTACTTTTTGACCTCATTACACCAGATTCCAGCTTTCAATAGCCACAAGGAGGTGACACAGTGTGAGTTGAACTATAAGGGTCTGATGGGTGGATAAGAGCACTGTGAGCAGTCCAGAAGTTTCCAGTAGCCTGTGTAGGTGCACAGGAAGTCAATTCCAAGGATTGTTAACCTGAACATACATGCATTTCTCGTCCCTATCTCCAGTTCCCAGCCCTCCTCGGACAGTGAATTAATAATTGCTAAACCAATGATGATAACCTCTAACTTGCCACCTATAGAACATCTGGATTCCTTCAGACAGAGACAGAGGATTGGAAAGACCACATTCCACTTCTCCCTTCTATTATCCTACATAAAATACAAATGAAAAAACAAAAAACAACCCATGATAAACCAGAAGAGGAGCCCAGGACCAGCAAGAGTTAATGAGTTGCTTCTAATCTCAAAATCATTGCTTTACGGTGAGCTGGGCCTCTTTAGAGTGAGGCTAGCTTTTTTTTTTTTTTTTAATGCACATTCTCCTTTTTATCTCATGTCTACAAGGATATGACAGGGTAAGAGAGGGACGGAGCAAAATGGTAAGCAAAGCAGATATTTAGATGTAAATATAAAACCTTCACTTGTTCTGCATTCAAGAGGTACAGGATTTGACAGTCATTACCCTGAAAACAGCTTTAGCTCGCTGCAGATTTCTTCTCTGCTCTGCCCATTTCCCGCGACAGGGCCATCATGAAGAAGGATGTTCAAAGACATCACATCTATAACCTTTGCCAAAGGCACACACCATCTTTGGAAGAAAGACTTTTATTTTCCCTGCCACCTTTAATGCAGGATACACCAGCTGAAAGCTGAATTCCAAGCATAAGGTCACTACACGGAGACTTCCTAAAGACACTGAGCCTGGAAAGAAATCTCTGCCGAATGTCACTCTCATTTCAGCTCACATTTTCCTGATCCAGCCCAGATGCACTAATTGGCTTTGCTGTCAACAGAAAAAACAAAATAAAACATTATTTGCCAACATCCCCTATAGAGGCAGTCATGCCCATAATGAGCTCAGGTCTCAGTTTGGGATAGTTAATTGAGAGGCACACGGGAAAGGTCTAAAGCCCAATTTCTTTGCTTACAAATTCTATGAATGGCCATGTTTCAACAAGAATCTTGTGCATTTTGTCCTATTACAAGGTTTATAGGAACCTTTTAGAGGTCTACAGAGTAAGACTCAGATGGTGAGAATTTGCATTTTTCTCTATACTTTGAGAATTTAGCAGTTTTATTTTTTACAATTTTATTTTTCACAGCACTCTTCTTTAAAAAAAAAATGCCCCTTTCCCTCTTGTGCCACATATAACAAGACCAAGTGTCTTAAGCTGCTGCCCTCCTGGCCACCACTATTTGTTACATGAATCTTATTTTACATGAGCACAATCTTACTAAAAAATATACATTAGCCACTCGCAACTGAAGATTTTGATATAAGAAAGCTATAACTCCCAGCCCACTGAGTTTGTAGTCTCATAACATTGAGGAATAAATCAAGTCTCAAACCAAAGGAGGAAGTTAAGAGTTTTATTTAATAGCTCCTGGATTTCCATGAAGATCCCAAATGGGTGGTCACAGAGGCCCTTTGTCAGAGGTAATTTATACAGCAAAGTCACAACATGGGTACAACATGAATGAAACTACAATCAACCTACGGCAGTGATGGCGAACCTTTTAGAGACTAATGCCCAAACTGAAATCCCAAACCCACTTATTTATCACAAAGTGCCAGCACTGAAATTAAATCTGAATGTCTGATGCTCAGGTGCTAAGGCAGGTGCTGGGGCGACTTGGCTCACATGCCAAGGGGGAGGGTTCTGGGTGTCCGCTGCAGCATGCATGCCGTAGGTTCTCCACCACTGACCTACAGGATTACCAGCATAGCCGCATAGCTAATACAGTATTGATCACACAGGGAAATGAGCTACATGGCAGTAGCAAGGGTACATGGAAAGAAGAAAGGCATTTTGGGGAAGGGATGGGTCCAGATGCTCTGGTCACCCACCTGGGCATATAACGCCTAGCTGGACTTACCGGACCAGGTGGTGCCAATTACAGTATAATCTCAAATTGCTGTTTATCTCTTAGGGAGGCATGCAGACCTGGCCATTGTGTCTCCATCTTGTGCCTCCAGCCACAATCTTGATGTCTTTATTTTTGTGCCAGCTTCCTTAAAACCCCAATCTCTCTCTGACTGTATATTAATTTCTGTCTAACTTAGCTGCCTACAATAATTTCACCAATAAATCTTTCAAGTTTATCCTTTTTTATGGCAGAGTGAAATGTGATCATTATGTATCTAAAATGGTATCTAAAATGTACCAACAAATCTTCTTGGTTTAAAAAATAATAATAATTTCATCAAAATTCAGAGGATTGGGCAACAGCAGATCTCCATCCATGCACAGAAACTAGCTGCAGTGAAGTATGTATCATTTCCCTTCAGTGAAGCCCACTCTTCAAGGAAACATCTTCCCCCGGCCAGGGTACTTTCCTGTGCTACCTTTAGAGACCAGCCAATCAGCATCCCCAAATATTAGACATGCAAATTCTCTGGCCCCACCCCAAGCCAGCCAGTCAGATTCTCCAGGACAAGGACTCAGCAATCTGAGTTTTAACAACATCCCCAGGTGATCCAAATCATTATTAGGGTTTCAAGAATGCTGCCTATACTAACTGTTTCATTTATCAGCCTAACTTTGGTTACCGTTTAGGTTTATACCACCAACCTGGGCCAAGCAAACACTTTTTATTTCTTTGGACTTTTATTACCTTAGGAATCTGATAAGAAGAGTAAAAGCAGGAACATTGGTTTTTATCCCTAGTATATTAATCGTAATCTAGGTCTTTTTCCCTAGACTGGATTACACTGTAAGTAAAATGTTGACTCAGTAATATTGGCTGAGTGAAAGCTATCGGCACACTTAGTTATTAGTGAAGTATCTCTGATTTGTTTTGCTTCAGAGGATCACTGAAAGCTGCCAGACTTATTTCTTTGTCCTCTGGAGCTCAGTCATTTTGCCACTCTGATTTTATCTCCTTCCCAGAGGGCAGCAAAGGAGTCTCAGGCTAAAGCCAAAAAGAGAGAAAGGAGAATGGTCTTTTCTCTCTCCCTCAACCTGGGTTAATCCCACAGGTCCTCTGGCTGCAGCCACTTGCCTGCATTACTGTGCAAAGCGAGACCTCTCCCAGTAGTGCCAGAAGCTTAGCATCCTTCAATCACTATTCGAAGCCGGATCCCTCACCCTAGAGAAAACAGCTCTAAATGGCAGCCCCACTGAGCAACATCATAGTCTGATAATAGCTCTGTTAGATGCTATGTAAAGCATCTTGGCTAAACTCTTCATTACCATTTGAAAACATCACATGCTTTAGAATTGCTTCAGGTCTTTTAAAATCTCGTCTTCTACTCCTGGCAGGACTAAGAGATTCAGTAAACCGGAGTCACGCCTCTGCCCTGAGATTCAAAACCATGACGCCATGTAATGGCATTTCACATCTCTCTTTAGATCACCTAAAGCCGAACAGTCTAATTGTTCATGCTCAATTTATTTGTGCTCCTTGGCTGCATTCACATGGGCAGCATGGACAGTGTAAAGGGACAGCAGAGTGTAAAAAGCATTCCAATTAGCAACTGGTAGTTACAGTAATTGAGGAATCAGCCTGGAGGTTAAGGTATTGATTCATTTTGATAATATTACACATGATGCGAAATTCTCTGATAGTTAAACTGTCACAGAAATCTAGCGAGGTAATATTACATGCTTAATAATATTTCACACAACACCACAGGTATGAAAATGCATTTCAAAAATACGCACTTTTCAGCTCCCCTGCGAATGAGTGTGTAGGAATTCTGCAGGCGCTAGTGTCAGCTCAGAATCTTGGTGTGGACCCAGGGATATTTTCCCAACGGTAAATTTAGAATGAGTGAAACCTATCTCTTTTCATCAAAACTAGGCTTAAAAAATAGTCATTCATCTCCAGATCCAGGCCGGGATTGCCATGGTCATTTCTGAGCTTCATAGAAGGATGCAACAAAGGAAAACCATGAGCTGTTTTTGGTGCTTAATGCTGGGAATTGGCTTTGTTTACCGGAGGGAGACTTATCCTACGGCAGCCACTGCTGTCTGTCCCAGAATAAGTGAGGATCCCGGTCTCCTTGGAGCACTGGGGAGGAATGCTGCACAGAACTCAGTCTCAGGGAACAGGCCAGTGAGAGCAGACTCTGAGTATCCATCCCAAAGGGCTTCACACGCTGCACCCCTGAGAGTCCACCTCAGGTAGGGCGCAAGGACTCTGAAGAGCAAAGCCAAGCCAGCCCTGATCTGTTTGGGTAAACTCCAAATTGTTCACTTCTCTTTAGAGGCCTCTGATTTGTCTCTGCTTCCACCTTCGTCTCCTCCTGTCACAGGGAAGTAAACTCCCAGCCTCTTAGATGTGCCAAGTTTTGTCTCACAATGCTGAAGAGGACGGAAGTGAAGAGTAGGGAAGTTTTATTAAAAGAATACTCCTGAGAGGCAGGAGGGGTCCTAAAAGTGGGTTGTTCTTTGTCTAGAGGGGTTTTGTTGAAGAAAATCACATCACGACTTATCTTGGGTCACACTATCATCTGTCTATAGGATTACAAGTTCAGTTACTTAGCTAATACTGATCTATTAGAAAAACAAGGTACGCAGCAAGGCTACACAGCAAGGAGAAGAACAAAGGCATTTCTGGAAGGCCTGGCAGGGCAGGTCAGTGTGTTCTGGCTGGCTATCTGTGTGCTCATTACTTCCTTTCTATGTGTTTGTCACATGGCTTCGGCTTTTTTGGACCCGATGGTGCTATTTACAGTGCAGCTTCAGGCTGCTGTTTATCTCCAGGAGCCTCCTTCCTGGGGCCTCATTTCTATCAGCTCTGCCCTCCATCATGGGCCAGTTTACCTCCCCTCTGCTGTGACCCTATCTCGGGCCCTGTCTCTTTCTCACTGCCTATCACTCTCTACCTAATTTAGGGAGCTGCAGCATTCCCACTCTGCAGCAGAACTGCGCTCTGCCCTATTCCTGGGACAGACTGGCCTTCTCTGCTTGTCTGCAGTCTGCTCACTGACTTATGCCCTGCCCGGAGAACATCGTACTCCCTGCAGATGGAGGCTTTCTTTTGCTTGTAAGCTTCGCTCTGTCCCATCTCCTTCTCCAGAAATCTTTCCAAAGCCCTGAGACTCATTCCTTCCCTTCTTCCTTTGGTTTTACCACTTGGGAGTTAAACCACTTGGGCACAGTCAGCTGCCTTGTGCCATCTGCAGAATACACTCGCTGAGGAAATATTCCTTCTGCTTCTATGGTTTGTTCCTGGTTATTATATTGCGGGGGGAAGACTTCTGCGTCCCATACACAGGCTTTGCTCCCTCGCTCACCATGGTGAAAACAAGGATGTCCCACCTCACTAATGCGGCTTAGCTCAAAGAACCAGGCGGCAGAGCAGGAGGCAGGGAACATGTGTGCCATCGTCCTCCCGGACCTCAGCCAAATGCCAGGGGTCCTGAGGAGAGCTTAGCTGCCTGAGTCAAAGCCAAACTAATAAATCAAGGAGTGTATGGAGAGCTCCAAAAACATTCAGGTTTCTGCGTACAACCCAAGCCTGGCCAATAAAGGCGGGGCAGGTTTTCCACAAATGCTAAAAATCTTCATAATTTGGATAAAGTCTATCACTGACAGTTCATTAACTGAACAAATACTCATCAAGTATCTATTCTATGGTAGGGATTTGGTCTAAGTGCAGGAGAGTGCAGTGCTCAAAGCCAACAGTGTCTCTGCCTAAATGTAGCTGTAGCAAGAAGGCTCCATACAAGGGAGGAAGGCTCCAGTTTTCTCTCTGCCACGGGATTCTAGTGTTGGGATAGTTTTTGGAGGATGAGTTTGCGGAGGGAACAACACGTACAAGTATGTTTTGAATATTTGTGGCTTATTTGGGAAATGCAAACTGAAGTTCAAAGTCAAGAACAGAAGCTGTATAGCCAGATCCCTTTCTATGGACTGCCCCAAATTCCCACCCAATCAGAGCACTTAGAATCATAGTAATGAGATGAGTATAGATTTGCTGTAACTTTCTCTTCAGTTATGGATTAAAGCCAAAAAAAGAAAAATCTTCAATGTCCACTCTGCATTCAGATGTACCAGATAGTAGACTGTATACATTAAGGGGATTAAAGAGAGAAATGATCTGTGTTATATCTGTGCACCTAACTCCCCAAGATGAATATAAACTTCATGTACAGTGACCTTGCTAATAAATTTTTTAAAAAGTTAGCAATCTTTACAAGTAGCTTTCTACCTACAAAAATTTAAGAAAAATGAGCTATTTCTCAAATTAAAGTAGCTCTGGATCACCCACCCTGCCAGCCCTACTTCTGGGTCCTGCACACAATGATATAATTGATGACAAGTAATCTAATAGAGGCATAATAGATACGCAGTAGATACAGAAAAAGAATAATTGAATACATCGGTATATCACACCCATCATGGTGTGATGAGGAAGGTTTCCTCCTGAGGAGTCTTTAGCTGGATATTTTGTTCCCCATATTTCCTCTGATTACCTCCAACACATTTTTATGTTCTAGGTAAAATACATTGGTTATCTCATTAAATTCATGTGCACAATGGGTCTTAAAATGGTGCACCACTCCAATAGCTTTGTTTAGTGTTCAAGGTAAATATTTTATTTTCTGAAGAATGCTTGGGCTTTATTAGTAAAACTAGGGTGGAGTGACTGGAGAGAGGACTCAAGATACTTACTAGCACAAGAAGATGATATGCAGATGCGAATGAAAGCTCTGGGGGTAGTTTTCCGGGCTGTTGAATGTAATTTCTCACATCCCCAAATGGCTGTAATAGCGAAACACCCTGCAAAGAATTCTCTAATGGCCATGTGTACGCAGCAGAGGATCATTGGGAAGTCAATGTGCTATGCGAAGTAGATATTCATTCATTCGTTCATTTGGTATGCTGTAAGGCATAGGACTGAAGTGGATCGGAGCTTCTGTACCTCTGTTTGTTCATTTTGTTTCCATTCTCTTCAGCCCCATCTCTTTTAAGGTAGCTTCTCTTCAAATTTCAAGGCTAAACTCTATTTACTTCCTCTTAGTACCGTCTAGAACTTCCCAGACTGGATCATCCATACTCATAATGCACCTCAGACAAACCTCTGCTAGAATAATAAGTGCATTTATTAACATGTACTTCCTGGCAAATTTCACTGGATTATAGTTGCTTAAGAACCGAGGGCGTGCTTTATTCTTCTTTCTACTTAATCCTAAATCACTTTCAATCATACCTCGCATGTTACAAAGAGATTGCCATCTACCAGTCTACCTTCTCATTTTGCCTGATATCTAATACATATTTATTAAATGAAGAAAAAAACTCAAAAAGGCAAAAAGATCTTTATTTGAGGTAGGAGAATTGGGCTGTGGCAAACCAGTTAAACAACTGAGAAAAACCTATCAGGTTATGGAGACCCAGCACACACTCACAGAACACAGGATCCAGGATGACTCTGCAGCTCCCGAGCTCTGGACATGGAAGCAGTTGGAAAAGCATTATTTTCAATTCTTCATTTATACCTGGGGAGAAGCCAAGCTAGTCTTTCCAGCGGGCAGTTTTAATCTGGTGCCAGGCCAAGTGAGTTTCTGATGGGACAACCATCCCAATGCTTTATTTGCCTGGGAGGAAGCCGACCCAGGAATTCCCGATACAAAATACCCGCTTCCTTTATCCTCGCCACCACTGTGACTCTGCTCACTGGTCCACTCTCACTCTGCAGCACAAACTTCCTTTCCACCTTCAATAAACCTATATCCCCACTACCTGTTCTGAAGGTCTTGTCCAATTCTGTGTTCAAGACACCAAGAACTTGGAAAGAACTCCCCAGGACCCACCACTCGGGGACAGGTTGACTCTACAGAAATCACCTGTTTTGTTTTGTTTTGTTTTGTATTTTCAGTAAGGGAATTCAGTGAGTAGAGTTTTATGGCCTAAAATACATTCAAATGTTCAGGCATTCATTTCATAAGAATTTATTATATCACTAACAGGAGCAAAACGCTGAGAAGATATGAGCATCTGCTCTCAAACTCCTCAGAATCCTAGAGGAAACCTGAAAGGATCCAGAACCAAGTAAACATGAATGAACGTCCAAACTATAGCTAGATAATTCAAAGAAAATGCAGAACAGGACAGTAAGGTCACGGTCAACAGGGCATAATTTTACTTCTAATTTCCTAGGAGAGCCCATGACTCCAGAAATGTTTCATGAAGGAAATCTGGACAGACGATAGACTACAAAATGGACCACCATTGATTTTTCTCTATTTCCAATTCCATCAGTCTGACAATAGACTTCGCATGAAGGAAAACACAGCCCGGCTGAGTCTTGACCGTTGAGCCCACACTGAGGCTGAGGCTGCTGCCAAGGATCTGGTCCTAATCAGTAGCTACGTATAGACCTGTGACACTCAGTTTGCATATTTATTCAGGGAACTTGTTGCAGAAGAAGCGCTGCTGCTGCCACCACAGCAAGCATGGCACAGGAGAAAACTTCTTCTATCTGAAAATCACAGTCTCTTAAAATGAAGCCTGCAGCCCCAGGCTCCAGGAAGATCCTGTGCACCACACAAGGTCCTTGTCTTTCTGAGTCTATCCCTTGGCTATATTACATAGCTCCTTGAATAATTTAGTACAAACATCCTAGTTATTATTGCCAAGGGAAAAAGAACACGGTAATTAATCATACATCTCTAAGAAGATGACTCATTCACCTTTCTGATTTTCACTTAAAAGAAAATGTACAGCAACATTACAGACTATGCCCCACCCCGATATTGAAATAGTGGCACACCCCACCCTACTGAATGGGCAATTAATTGAACTGTATAAAAGGTAATCAAAATATACAGTGAACGTTTAAAATTTTTAAAAATTTTTTATGGTAAAGGACATATTGCCATTAATCCCCCTTGAAAGTCTCTTTGTTTAGACACACTAATCCCATTGTTCTCACCACTTTCTGGAACAGTTCTGAGGTTCTCTTTCATGAGTGCCTTTATCAGGCATGATCAAAAATATAGTGAATGTTATTACTGATGCCATCCAAGGGAAAGGCAGGTTTACAAAGCATTATGGTGTGTCCTTTTCCACCTTATTGACCAGATCACTCATGGTATAACTTCTAGATTTTCCCTAAAATGAAAATGACCATGAAAGGTAAATATTTTGAATTGATTTAGGACATCAAAGAAGTCAGGACAGTGCAATTAAAGACATTCATAAAAGAGGACTTCCAGAACTGTGCCAGAAAGTGGCAAGAACAATGGGATATGGATGGGTGAAGTGAGAGTGAGTATTTTAAGGGAGATTAATGACAATGTCTCTTTTCTTGTGAGGAAGTTAAAAAAAAAAAATGAAACATCCACCATATTTTCAGATTACACCCTGTAAATACAAACCAAGCAATTACTTCCATGAAAAATAACTTGTTTCTTCTTATCTTTTATTTTGCTTGGCAAAGATTAGAAAACACAAATTTTTAATTATCTGCTGATGATTTATTACTATGTATCCCTCATGTAAGAAGACAGCAAGAAACCTAGAGATGATTGACATATCACAAAACCACGCCATCTGTATGTTGAATGCCAGAAAAATCAAATAACGTGAATAAGCCTAGGACTGATGAGATGCCTAGGTTTAATTTGGGGCTTGGAAACAGGGAAAATGTCAAATCATCACTAAGGAAGGTGGACTGAAAGAGCAAGCCTGTGGAATTGCCTGTACATTGGGCTTCTCTAAGGGGAACCCTTCATCACTGTGACCTAGCTGGGTTTCTCAAGGAAAACATAAATAGAAGAAGAAGCAGAAAAATACTGGATCAAAACAATTGGCTCCTCGGTGACAGAAGTGTGTTCCTCAGTTGAAATATGTCGTCATCACTGTCAATTTGTTTCGCCTTCATGCATACCATGAAAAAAGCGTTGGGAAAATCAGTTTTCAGAACAAGCTAACAAAGTAGGGGAAAAAGAAAGTTTCTTCTTTTCTCTTTCTTCTAAATCTGCTCAATGGGGACAGTCTTTGCCTCCAAAGTCATGGGTAGCCTCCCCAGCTCTTCTCCCTGCCAACCGGAAGCCCAAATATCATTTTGTCAGTGCTGTATATAGGCTTGCACTGCCCTCTTGCCTCAGCCACCTGCCTTCATAGGGTCCTTTCTATTGCTGTCTTTGTATTTGTCTTGTTTTATCCCCTTATCCCTCCCCCTGTCATGGACTTCTCAATCACATTTTTATAACATTCTACCAATAGCAGCATAAATGATGTGTTCATTCAAGTTACTGTTTAAAAATATAAAAATTCAACGGTAACATTTGAATTATAAGGGCTTTCTCTATTACTGTCGATTTAACTGTTTAGCTTATGAATAGGCAGTTAGCAAGGGACAGAGTGCAAAGTGGAATCCAGGCAGTCAGCCACACTGATAGGAATTAAAATAAGAACAGGCAGTGAAACTGGGACTTTGATCGGGAAAGGAGTTCCTCAGGTGAAATGGAACGCAGTCCTTCCTTACATCCAGGTCTATATTTCAAGAACTTAAAAATGCAGAATAACTAGTTTTCTTTCAAAATCTGTTTGCTTTAAACTTTGCATGCCGAGTAACTGGTTTAGAGGCTGAGTCCCAAATGGTCATTTTAAACCCACATAACCACCTATGATAGGTGGCCACAGGACAATCGAGCAAATCCTTGTACTCTGCTTATCCATAAAAGTGTGTGGGCAGTGGGTCCGTGGGGTGACCTTCTTGAGAGCCCTCCCAACTGGGAGTTATTTTTCTTCTCATATTTCTAAAAAACACTTCCCCTTTAACTTCCTCCTTTGCATCCATGATTTCATTCTTTGACTACGTGAGGCAACTACTCAGTTTTACACAGTTTGTACAGCGTTATCTCTTCCATAACTATTGTTTAAAGTCAGGGTTAATATTCCACATGTTCACTTTGCTTTTTTCTTGTTTTTCTTTTTTTTTTAGGCTGCAAACTGTTGGTCCAAGGAGATGGGAGAATGAATGGTGGCAACATGATTTTATTTTGGCTGAAGAAAGGAGAAGAGTATTACTTAACTCATCTCTGAAAAATAAGTACTTATCATGCATGATGAAGAACTAGCATCAGGGGCCAGATAAAACATCTTATATATGACTTAATGTATTCTTACTAACGTTACAGAAAAGCAAAATAAAATTCAGAGACAAGTTAAATAACCACCCAATAGCATATTTCTAACTGGTAGTTCAGCCAGGATTCAAATTTAGATAGCAGCATGGTTGAAGGATGTCTATACAATAAGAATTCAATAGGAAAGGAAGAGAGGCAAATAAAGGGGCCAGAAAAACTCAAGCTCCACCCACATTCATTCATTACAAACTCTCCAAGGAGATTTGAAATTCCAGGATAAATAATTTAGGCCAAACCTTTTGCCTAAAACATGCCTCTCATTAAAATGCAAAGATAAGCAAAAGTGGAAAGATGAACTATCAGCTCTTTGTCATTGCTACATTCATGATGGTTACCTTTGAATCTCTTCCTAAAAGCTGACTTTGATAGGCCAAAAAGCAGGTGTGCCAGAGCGAAACTGAACCTTGTATCAAGAGCCTCAAACTCAGATAGGAGGCAGCACTCTCCTTTGGTATTTTGTTCCTAAAACTGCATAATACATATCTTTCATAGATGCTGCCAAAGAAGGGGCAATAAGTTAAGAAAATCTAATTCAAAACAGACTTAGGGAAGGCCAAATATTAAAACACCCCTGCCTTAATGCAGCACATATTTTAACACTAATCCTCGACTCCTACAGAGATGTTTATGCCGTCTGTTTAATGCTGCCTACATGGGCAGCTTCACAATAGTTTATTCTGTGTGACTTTGTGTGGACTTGTATTTCTTAAGTGTTATTAACAAGGAAGCTTTGTTCTTTCAGATGTGGCTCTTGATTTTCAGTAACTCCAGAGGAAAGAAATTCATGCTATGGAGTTTGAAGGGACGCCCACCCTAAAATCAGACAAGGTACCAACTACAAATCTTGAAGAAGGCCCACAAGCCTTATATGGCTGTGTATTAGAACAAAAAGAAACAAATCAGGGAGGAAGGAAGGAAAAGAAGCAAACAAAAAGTCAAGTAGCAGGGAAGGAAGGAGAGGTTCATCCGTAACATTTAGTCTTAATTAGCAAATTGGCTTTTACCTGTTACTTTCCAGGGACTTCATACAATACTGTCTATCTAGACCATGTGGTTTGGATACAACTTATCACAATTTCCATATTTTTATTGGGAAGGTCTGTCTTACTTGTACATTTTCGTCAGTATAATGACACACCAAAATGTATGCTCCAATAGCTAGAGTAGTTAGATTTGGTCTCTGTAAGACTTCTAGTACTCAAAACTTATTTGCAACGTGGCTGTTGCCTACAAAGGAACAGTACTGAGAGGAGAGTTAACTATAATGGATGTTCATAAATATCAAGTATGATAATGATAATTGAGACCATTTCTGCTAATGAATATCTGAAAGATGTATTTGATACCACATGATCGATAATAATTTCAATCTCTGTGTGTGGTGTGGTTTGTTTTTTTTTTTTTTTCAGATGAAGTCTCACTGTAGCCCATGCTGGCCTTAAACCTACAGCAATCCTCCAGCCTCAGCCTTCCAAATGCTGAGATTACAGGCATGCACCACCATGCTTGCCTTCTTTGTTTTTCTTTTGCCTACTTCACTTTAAAATCTTTAACACAATTGTGTATTTGGATATATACATATAGCCTATAATGCTTACATGTCCAGTTGAACATTACCCAAGCGACTGATATTATCATTTCTTTTCATTTCCATTTGTCCTTTTAAAATTTCTACTCTCAAGACAAAAGTAAATATTGCCTCCCAAGAGGCTGCATTCCCCAGGTCTCATAATTCACGAAGGCCTCCTACTACGACCACCCAGTATCTTCCAGAATGGCTGTGCTCCCTGCTTGAGAATCTCTTATTTACTTACAAGGACAATGGTCAGAATTTTCTTCCTTCCTCCTAGGAAAGCCGGCAGAAGCCACACTGCTCTAACCGGTCAGAGTCTCAGAGAAGAAAAGCTGTCTCAGCACTTAGCTCAGGTCAGATCGTGTTGACCTACATGTTTCAGAGTACTCTCGGAGGACTGGATCTCTTTGTATTTTAAAAAATGGGAAATATTTGGGACCACGAAATAGTTTCAGAAAACAAATTATAAAAACCCTTATATGTTTAATGCTTGTTGTCATTTTTCAAAAAGCATATGTAAACCATATGCCAATCATACATCCAATGAAATACCTCATTGCTTTCGTTGTGTCTGTAAATCCTAGTATAGTATACATGATTGTGATCTAATATGGCATAATAAAATTAATTAATGAGATTTTGGCTCTCTTTAGATTCTTTAATCTCATGAGCTATAGATGTCAGATCTCTGAGAGGGCAAAAAAAGGTAAATAAAGATATCCTTATGGTCAACACGGACTGAGATGCATCACCAAATCTTCAGAGTAGGTAAAAGTGAAGTTAATTGAAAAACTGAGAATTCATGCATTTCAGAGGCTTGAATCCATACAGGGTCTTATAAGCCAAAATGGATGTGAGATTTGGAACTAATTTGGACACCATCAAAAGCACTCAAAGATCAACAAAGACTTCTTCTTTAAGGTGTGTATAATAAATCTGGGATAATCCACCCAGTAGAGGGAGCTGTAGGCTCAATAGTTCTACCTGCCACAACATGCAAATGGGGCAAATCTTAAAATTCCAGTGTATTAATATATCCCTAAGAATGCTTCCATAGCCAGGGATATATTAAATATCGATCTAATATACTTGTCTAGTCATCTATTTATACCTTTATAATCATCATTCAACAAAAAATTAGCACAGAGAATAAATTTAGTATAGAGAATAAATAAAGGGAAAGTTGCATTTAGCTTCATTCAGGAGCTGATATGGGGGGAAAGTGCAAAGAAATACTTTATGTATTTCCCAAAAGCTTAAAAAATTCTTAAGTGTTATAGGAAGCTCAGAAATTATTAGAGTGAGTTAGTTTTTGGTCCTTGTGGGATTATTAGCAACCTTCTTCTGTACTTGGAATATCCTGACTTACTATGTGATGTAATAGCTGGGGATGGAGTGGAGTACAGCTGTAGATAATATTCACTTTCATTTACGAAAATCTGGCATTCACAGATGCTGTTCGGGTTGTTTGCAAATGACCCACACCCAGGAAATAGGACCGAGACTATAAACAAATGGGGAGACAAAAGTGAGTCACACAGAAAAATGACTTTCAAGATTTCTGAAGTGAGTTCTAGAAGCTGATTTTTAATGAGCAGATTGATTAGTTGTAACTAACAACCGTCTTCTGATCACACACAATGGGGATTGTCAGTTCTCAAGAGGTACAGAAAAACATAACATCAAGTTTATCTAATAGGAAAGTCATTAATATTAAATAGTGAAATAGCCTTCTTTCTGTCAAGAACAGCCCAGGGAGCTACAGCCAGGGATGCCCCAGAATCCAACATGACAAAGATTGGAGACATAACCCCCCACTTGTTGGCATGCCTTGAAACGCCATAAGGTGTAAAGCTGGGAGGCGTCACAGTGGAAACCAACCAAACCTCTCCAAGTGGACCGTTTTAATGGTTCCCAGAGAGATTGTGTAAGGACCCAGGAATCTTTCACTAGAGGAAAGAATTTTAAAGACCTGGTAATTTTAGTGCTGCTGGCTCAGAACAGAACAGAGCCAATCACTCTCGGTATTATTATTCAGACCGTTTTTAAAATTCTCCTCAGGCTACATCTAAGTAAAATAAAATGCACAAAAATGATAAATAGGTTTTTGCAGGTTTGAGGGTTGCTTTTGCCAGTGAAGATACATTGCCAGTTTACTCTGTAAACTTTCCATAGGGGAAGTGGTTATTTCAAATATTTTCAGTGTGTTCTTCATAATAGGGTAGCAAAAATGTTGAGTTTTGAAGTGACATTTTCATTTGCCTTTAAGAGAGTTCTTGAATTGACCAACTGATGAAATAGGGAATTTGCTGTATAATTCATTGTCATTGCTCTCACCGAGTATGATATCCACCCTCTTCGTGCTCTAAATACAACAGCAGATTTCATTATACCCACATTAATAAATGGCCAGCATTTGGCAATATAAATTTATTTTAAGCCTTCGATCCCTCAAATAGAATGCAATAACTTCATGTAAGAGTTAAAATAATTTCAGAGCTAATACAGACTTTAGAAAATATATAAGTTAATGCAAGAATTTTTTATAGATGAAAAAGTAAGGTAAAGGATATTATTCAACATTTCTAAAATGACTCAGCAGAAGCAGGAATACAATTTAATCTGTTGATGACAAGTTTTATATTTTGAAATGTTAAAATACATTTTAATTGAAAAATGACAAGATCAATAATAATGATAATTCCAAATTTTTGGTTACTTAATTTTTAAGTGTTTTCAAACAGTAAAATATTTAAGGAAAATGTTTCAAATATAAGCTTCCAAATCTACCCTAAAATTTACTTGGAGTATCATTGAGATGATGACAAGGACAAGGTATCTAATTGGGTGAAGATTATTTGAGTTTATGAAGACCAGCACACAGGATGGGAGATTATTTCATAATTTAGATTATTCAAAAAATATTTATAGTTCATTTCAGAAATTCTTCTGGAAGAATGTATTTACGTTTCCTTGTAATAGATACCCAGGAAGGAAGGAAAAAAAAATAGGAGACTGAGGTATAGCTAAGTGATAGAGTGCTTGTCTAGCATGAGTGAAGCCCTGGGTTCCATCCCCAGCACCACACACACACATGCACATGCACACGCACACACACACATGCACATGCGCACACGCACACATCCAAATTAGGCTATTACAAGGTTTACCATTATGTTTCTACAAATTGCAAAGTATGTTAATGAGGGTCACTCCATCAGACCACTCCAGAACTCAGAATGAAGCCAAATTAGACAAATCTGCATGTGACACAACACAATGCAAGCGCTTTGCTCTCTCTGCTCTGGCCGTGATTGAGGGAGGCTAGATGAGCAGCAGGTCTATTCAGATTGAAAATAGCTGCCCTTGACCTAGAGGAATAAAAATGAAGTTCCCTAGAAGGGAGGGCAGCAAAATAACAAAAGAAAATGCTATATCATATTTGTGCAGGGAACAGCCAGTGAGCCCAGGGCCCTGAGCCCAATGCGTTGGAGCAGAAGAATGCAGATGCCAGAGAACACGCAGAGCTTTCTTCCTGTACAGCCGTGGTCAGTTACAAACCTCTTTCCTTTTCTGAATGTTCTCCCTTCTTTTTTTTTTTGCTTCTTCTAATCCATTCAATGCCAAACTAAGGAATGGCTATTCCTATTAGTTATGCAGATATAAATCCTGAATAATGGTAGCCCAAAGCAGGGTACAGCAGAGCTGTTATATATACTTTGTTTATTCACATTTTTTAATATAAGGAATTTTTTAATATAAGGAAGATCTGCTAAGTGGAAACTACCCTCCTTGATGGAGATAGAGATAGTATTACAGACAGCTAAGATAGGTAGAAATATTATAGGCAGTCAGACAGGGCTGGGCCCGCAAGGGAGTCACTACAGAAGATGAGAGTACACTATGGGTATGGCAGGAGGCACGTCCATTGAAGGGCAGACATCCAGACAAGGATAGAATGACCAGAGCTACACACCTGCCCCAGCGATAAACAATGAACTGAAGATTATGCGCATCCAATCCGATAAAGTCTAGACAGATATCACTCACCCAGGTAGGTGACCAGGATCTCCAGATTCACCCCATTCCAGAGTATCTTTGTTCTTTCTATGTTCATTTGCTGTGTGACCTGCTTCCCCATTGGCTCCATATTGCTTGGGCAGCTACACTTGAAATGTTAGTGGTTGATCATAATTTTGACCCACATCGTATCTACCTCATGATTTTGCTCTATAAAACCTTCTCTGAGGCGGCGGGAGCTTGGAGGGGCGGCTCCGGGGCCATGGGGCCCGGCTAGGCAGCTAGTGCCGGCTATGTCAGGCTACGCTCGCCGCCCGGGCGTGCCCCCACTGTCCCGGGCACGGAGTCTCCTGATAACAGATGATGACAAAACTGAAGACCTTGAAGTTTCTGTAAACCAAGAACTTCAGCCTGTCGAAAGATGACGAGCAACAGTAGAATTTCCCCGAAGTGTCCCCATCCGGGAGTCCAGGCACTGACTTCGCAGCTCATGGAGAGTCCCTGGGAGACAGACAGCTGAGGACGCTGCAGGTAAATTAGGAAGCAGGTGAGGACGCTAGAGCAGAAGCTGGAAGCAAAGATGATCAAGGAGGAGAGTGACTTCCATTACCTAGAGTCGGTGGCGCAGCAGGTGGAGCAGAACCTGGAGCCGATGACTAAACGGGCTGGGAAGGCAGAAAATCATGTCATGAAGCTGAAACAGGAAGTAAATTTGCTCCAGGTGCAGGTCTCCAACTTCAAGAGGGAGAACGAAGCCCTGTGGTCCGGCCAGGGCGCCAGCTTGACAGTGGTGAAACAGAACACCGATGTGGCCCCGCAGAATCTCCGCGTGGTCGTGAACAATGCACACGCGTCCATAAAGCAGCTGGTTTCTGGAGCTGAAACGTTGAATCTTGTTGCTGAAATCCTTAAATCTATACACAATTTCTGAGATTAAAGAGGAGGAGAACTGAGAACCGCTAGGTGCTTTCAGCTCCCAGCTCCGTGTACCTGGGTCACCGCCGCCCATCTGAGCGTGCAGCTGCCTCCCAACTATGCACCCTCGCCAGACTAAAGTATTTGGCATGAGACCCTGATTCTGCAACCTAATACAGTACTCTTGGTCACCTGATAGGAGTGGCACCCGGGTGTCCCACCAGTAGTTTATAAATGGTCCTTCTTGGTGAAATTCTGTTTTATAGATTCAATAATCTATTGGGAAGGAGTTTTATAAAATCTAGTGGTTTTTAAAAGAAATACTAAACAGCCATTCTGCAGTATTTACCATTATCCCAGAAAACTAACTAGAGGGCTCCTTCGGCGGGTCCTCCTTGGCTCTGTGAGTTGAGAACACTGAGCAGCGAGGACCGAAACACGAGCCTTTTTGCTATCCCTCAGTGCCCTGCTGGCTGACAACTCACAATCGCGGCCTTCGCAGGGCAGCTCCTGTGGTCAGCGGCGGGAGCGTGGAGGCACCTGGTGAGTGGTGCTGTCCACCCACCAGGATGCGCAGGTCACGAGATCACACATTCCAGGTTACGGAGCCATTAGAGCTGCCAGCTTGTAAAGCTGTTTTTGACTGGGGGTTTGGTCCATGTTTCAAGTGGCATTTCGTACAGTGAAGCGTAGGATTCAGGGTGTAGTGTGCAGAAACTCCTGGGGCAGCACAAAGCCCTTGGGCTGTCTTTGTCTTTCCTATGGGGGTGGGGGGTGGGGCACAAGAAGCACCCTGTGCTTTGTTGGCTATTTTCCTGTACTTGCTTTTGTTTTAATAAACTTAACTCTAGAGCTGTCTTGTTTAAATAAATTCTGAAGCTATAAATAAATAAACAAATAAATAAATAAATAAATAAATAAATAAGTAAAATAAAAACAAAACCTTCTCTGAAAAGTGCGCTCATTGGCAACCCATTCGGGTCCCCTCCTATCTCTCCAGAGCCATCTCTCTCAACAAAATTTTTCTACTCTCAACCTCCGTTGTTCCTTACAATTCATTCCTTGGTTTTAGGGCACATGAATTCGGCATATCTGACATCTAATAGGTCAGGAGTTATATTTTTCCCCATATCGATATGATGACATTTTTAATCTCTTGAGGTTAGAACTTTAATTAGAAAATCACTCTAATAAACATGTTTATAATGTGAGAGTTTCAAGAAAGATGATATGGGGAGATACCAAGTGGTAATAAATACTATTTGTAATTTATAAAAGTTGTAAACATTTATAACAGTTGTATAACTGTTTAGTTATACTAAACTAAGTTAGATAGAAATTAATAAGAAGGCAAAGAAGCATTAGGCCCTTGAGGGAGTCAGTGCAGAACACAAGACACACCAACATCAGGGCTGGAGGCAAATCTGAAGATGGCCAGGCCTCAAGGTAGAGACCCAGGGCCAGGCCGGGGGCTCCCTAGAGACGAACAGCCACTGAGATTGTACCCCGGTTAGCACTGTTTGGTCCAGCAGACCTAGATAGGCATCAGACGCATAGAAGGGTGACCAGAAAATCCAGATCCACACTCCCATTCATTTACAGGAATGTCTTCCTGCTTTCCCCATATCCTTTCTACATGATTCATTTCTCTATTGGATCAATATTAGCTAAATGACTGTACTTGCAATTCTATAGGATGACTGGAGTTTGATCCATGTTGTACCCACGTAGTACTTTTGATGTATAAAATACTCTTGAAAAAGACTCTCAGTGGCCACCCACTTAGAACCCCCCTGGAAATCCAGGAGCTATTCTTCTTCTCCTTATCCCCCATAAAACTCTCCTAACCTCCTCTTTTGGTTTGTGACTTCATTCCTCGGTGTTGCAAGGCCACGAACTCGGCACATCTGACATCTAACAAGTTGAGAGTTATTCATCCATAATAGTTGGAGGCTTTCTAAAGAACACGATGAACTGGTTGAAAAGAGAAGACCATGAACCAAAATGAATGGAAAAGAATGCAAAAGGAAGCACAATTTCAGAGGTTGTTTAGTCTCAATATGATGAGTTTAGAGAAACTGAAAGGACTCTGGGGAAATCATCAGGATTTTAAGTGAGCTCTTTTAGAGTAAAAGACTGATTGGAATCTGCTCTTTTCACACTTTTGCTGACCATGTGATTTATGTGTTGGAAGGAGGATTGGGCTGTCCTTGGGGAAACAGAGAGATTCTGTACCACAAATACAAAGCATCACATATCCAGCCACACTCCTAAAGACTTCAGAAACAGGCTCTGCCCCCTAAACTGACA
>PVJO010010963.1:0-61921 GCA_004026905.1 Hystrix cristata | reverse complement strand
AACTCAGGGCCTTGTGCTTGCAAGGCAAGCACTCTAACTGCTGAGCTAAATCCCCAGCCCCTAATACCTACTTGTTTTAAAAGCAAACGAAGACTAGAAAATAAATTTCTGAACATGGTGACATTTGTAAGAATACTGCATTTAAAAATCATAGTTAGTGCTAAGAGAGTGAATATTTTTTCCTTTATATCTGGAACAAAGCAGCAGTGAACCCTCTAACTGTCTTTATTCAGTCATGTGCTAGAGATTTTAGACAACGCAATAGTGCAAGAAACAAACATATTTTAATCTTTTTTCATTCCATGTAGTTCTACATAAATGAAATCTTAAAGAATTTACAAAAAAGCTGCTAGAAATAAGAAGTGAATTTATCTGAATATGTGTGTTTGCATGTGTGTGTGTGTATGTGTGTGTGTATTACAAATGGTTTGTGGTTAATTAGATAAAAAGAACTCAAAAAATTTAATATTAGAATGTTGGTCAGTGATAAAACAGGGTTCAAAACCCAGCATCTCTCTCTCTCTCTCTCTCTATCTCTCTCACACACACACACACACACACACACACACGCACACACTCAATAAGAGAATCCATTTTATTAAAGGATTTAGATATTTTCAATCAGAAGATATGCAAATGGCCAATAAACACAGAAAGGAATATTTAACATGTATTTTCAAATGGGATATTAAAATATCAAATTTATATGTTACTTCAATGGCTAAAAATTAATAGACTGAAAATTTCAATTGTTTACATATACATGGAACTCTATTTTAAGTCAAAAAGTGAAATGGTACAAACACTTTGGAAATTGTCACTTTCATATAAGTTAAGCAGAGAAATTAGTATAAGATTTGCAATTTGACATTGAGATATATGCACACAAAATAAAAATATATGCCTTCGCTGAAACTTATTCCCAAATGTACGTTTATTTATTTTAAATATTGGTACTTTGTATCTTTCTTTTTTACTCAATTTAGCCCAGTTAGAGTTTTAGCAAATTTACTAGTCTTGTCAAGTAAATAACTTTTGAGTTTGTTGATTGCTTCTATTATATTCCTGATTACAATTTCGTTGATTCTTGTTCTCATTATCATAATATCTTTTCTTCTGCATGGGCATATTTTTTTCCTCTAGTTTCTTAGAACGAAACTTAGTTTATTGATCTTGGACTATTCTTTGTTTCTAAAATATTTACTTAAAGATGTACACAGATTTTCCTCTCTTCACTGATTTTGCTGTATGTCTTCAAATTTTGGTAAGATTTTATTTGGTTAAAAAAATGTATTGTCTCTCTTGGGGCTTCTGGTTTGATATATGGGTTACACAGAAGTATAATGTTTAATCTCCAATCTGAAAATTTCCATCTGTCTTTCTGTTATTGATTTCTACAGTAACCGTGTCATTATCTGGACACATAATTTGCAGTATTTCTGTAGTTTCAAATGTGTTAATGTGTGTTTCAGGTGTGAGTGTGTGAGTAAACATTCCATGTGAGGGTGAGAAGAATGTGTATTTTGCTGCTGTTGGAGGGAATTTTCAAGCTGATTGATGGCGTTGTCCAGGTCACCTACATCCTTACTGATTTTCTGCCTGCTTGATATGTCAATTACTGACAGAGGGCTGTTGAAGTCCCTGAATATAATAGTGGCCTTGTCTATTTCCCCTTCCACTTCTATCAGTTTTGACCTAATAGTTTGATGTTCTACTGTTAGCTGCAAATACATTTACTATATTATGTCTTCTTCGGGGAATTGACACATCTTTTATTATAACCCCTCTGTTTATCCCCAGTAATTTTTCTTGTTCGGAAAACTGCATTTCCCAGAGCTTTCTTTTAATTACTGTTAAGAAGGTATGTCTTTATCCATTTGCTTTTACTGTCTCTGTGTGACAGTATTAAAATGGGCTTCTTATAGACAATACATAGTTCGATGTTGTTTTTTAAATATTTTCTGATAATCTCTGTCCTTTAGTTGATGTATTTAGACTATTCACATTTAAAGTGATTCATGCAGTATTTGAATTTACACCAACCATGATTGTAACTATTTTCTATTTGTTGCTAATAATTTAACTGAACATGTAAGATGATTTTATTATATCTCTTCACTTAGCATATCAATTACAGTTTTTCCAAAAAATTCTAGTGATTGTTCTATGGTTTATAATACACATCTTAAATGAATGTAAGTTCGACTAATGCTATACTTCTTCCTATGTGATACAAGTCACAGATAAAAGAATATTATTCTCAATTTCTCCCTCTTGTGCCTTGTGACAGTGTTGTCTTTTATTTTATTTATGCACACTGTATAACTACTAATGCATCTTTACTATTATTGATTGAAAAAGTTATCTTTGAGATCAATTAAGGAAGAAAAGTACATAATAGTTTTTAGTCTATCATTCCTTTTGCTACGCTCTTCCTTTATGCAGATCCAAAATTTTAACCTATTTCCTTCTTCTGTTTCATTCTTATGAAATGTTTACTTTTTAAATTTCTTGCCGGGTAGGTCTGCTGGTGACCAATTCCCTGAAATTTCGTTTGTTTGCGTGTGTTTTAAATTTTCCCTCACTTTTGATGGATAATTTTCCTGGATATAGAAATCGAGATTGATGACTTTGGATATGTGCTTGCCCATCATGTGCAAGGCCTTGGGGTTGATCCCTAACCCTGCCTAAACAAAATGAAAAAATAAAACAATTCTAAGGTTGAATTTTATGATTTACATCAAGAAGTCCATGGTAATTCATAAGCTTATATCTCTACAGGCAGTGTGTTTCCCTTCATCTGGTTTCTTCAAGATTTTCTCTTGCTTTTATGCTATTTCAAGGTGTAGGGTTTTATTACTGTTGTTATTTACATTGCTTGGTTTTCCAAGCTTCCTAAATTTGTGGTTTGTGTCTGTCATTAGTTTTGGAATGTTCTTGGCCATTATTATTTCAAATATTTCTTCTGCTCCTTCTTCTTGTTCTTTTTCTTCTGATAATCCAATTAAGAATAAGTTTCACCATTTTATCTTTCCCCACAGTTATTATTTATTGCTTCTCTCTCTCTCTCTGCGTGTGTCTCTCTGTCTTTTTTTCCTTTTCCCATTGCATTTTGGGAAGGTTATTTTGATCCATCATTGAGCTTATGTCAACTCTGATATGGTCATCAAAGACAGTCTTCGTTTCTATTATGTTATTTTTGATTTCTGCATTTCTTTTTGCTAATTTATGTTTCTGCACCTGTGTTTTCATCATCAATCTAGTCTTGAATGTTCCATTAGAACACTTGATATATTAATCCTAGTTATTTTAAATTCCCCGACTAACAATACAACATCTATGTCATATCTAGTTATATAGTTCTTGCTTTGTCTCTTTAGACTGAGATTTTTTCCTGCCCTCTGGTATACCTCACAGTTTTGTAGTTGAAAGCCAGATTTTTTACGCAGTAATGGGAATTTAAGTATATGGATTTATGTTATGTATAAGCATTTCTAGTAATATGTCTAGGAAATGGCCTGTGTTTATAGTTTACTGTAGGTGCTAGATGCTTCAAATTACTTCAGTGAGCTTGTTTTAGTCTCTGGTTGACTTTGGACATTACTAAGTACTACTCATCAGGCAAAATCTGTGTCTTACAAATCTTTCAGTTGTAATCCATTATTATTATGCTGGGGCCTTCTTAATATGATGGTTAAGGTGGAAGATTTGATTATTTTTGATTGAATCACAGTGTCCCTGTATTTTGGTGCTGTGTTATTTATATGTACAGTATTTCTCCAGCCACTTGCGGACTTTCCTGAGTGCAGAATTCCCAATGTAGTTGTTTGAAGCCCTGTGACCCCACAGGTGAGACAGGAAGCTTGCAGAGGACAGAAGTAAAAGGCATTTCCCTCACCAAGCAAAAATAAAGGTCTGAAAAGATCTTTTCCACTGGAGAGTCTGCTTTTATGACTATAAGGTTCTGGGTGTACTTCAGAATGACTCCTCTTTCTTATTTCTCAAAGCCCACGAGTGAATCTTTCTCTTATCTTTATCATGAGCACCTGGTAGACCTACAGGAGTTCCCAATCACTTCAGCTTCTATGCGTTTGCACCGTCATATCCACACTCAAGTTTCCAGTAAATCCTCAGTAATAATTTCAGTGTGCCTACCACTATATGTTTCTAGAAGTAATGTTCCAGGTGAACAGATCTCAAATGTGCCTCTCTGGATGAACTTGGTGCTCTGAATTTTGGGATAATTGTTTGCACTGTGGCTTCAGTTCTCCAATGATCAGAGAAGATAATTCATACTCAGTTTTTTTTTTCCTAGCTTTTTCTTAAGATGATGAGAGTGGTGAAATTCAATCTCTTTACATGTCAGAGCTAAAACCAGAAGTCCACAAATCCAGAGTAACTTTGTCCAAAATTGCCAAACTGGGAATAGTTCAAATATCCATCCATCAACATTTGAGTAGATCCACAAATTTTGGTATTTCCATGCAATGGAAAACTACTTGGCTGTAAAACATGCAGTAACATTTCATAAGTGAAAGGAGTTAGACATAAAAATGTACACCATGTATGATCCATTTGTATAGAATTCTAGAACAGGTAAAAATTATTTATAGTGCCATTAAGCAGATCCACAATGTCTGTGGCAAAGGATAGCAGTTTGATTGCAAAGGAACAATGGGTACTTTGTGAGGCAATGGGAAATCTGGATTGTGGCATGGCTATACGGGTACAGGCATTTGTCAAAATCTATCAAACTGCATTAAAAAACTGCTACATTTTATGGTATGTAAATGATATTTAAAGTTGATTATAAGTTTTAAAAATTTAAAATGGTATTCCATTTACTAACAGTAAACAAATTGAAAATGGTATTTTATATACATTATGCATAATATCTCCCAAATAGTAAAATATCTAGGAATAAATATTGTTGGAGCAAAATGCTTCTATATTGACATTTATAAAACCATAGTATGTAAATAAATGAAGAGATCCACTACATTCAAGGACTGGATGATTCACTATTATAAACATGACAGTTCTCTCCCAACTGATACTTAGATGCACTGCAGTTCATTGAAAATCTCAGCACGTAATTTTGTTGAAAATGACAGCTGCATTAAGAATTACATTAAAATACAAAGGACAACAAAGAGTAGCCTAGTCCTAAGAAAGAGTAAGACCAAAGCTAGAGAGCTTACATGACTTGATATCAAGCTTTAAAAGTTAAAGTAATAATATATAATAGATTTTGATCAAGGAAACAAATCCACACATGTATGGTTACTGGTGTATGACAAACTTCCCACAATTCAAAGAGAAAATGGTGGCCTTTGAATAAGAGGTACAGTATCAGCAGGATATTCATGTTGGGGGAAATTCATACACTAAGTAATTCCATACCAGCAATAGATACATTTATTTACCACAAATCAATACAGTTTCTAGGAGAAAATGGAAAGAAAAAAAACTTAACTTGTTTGAGAAAGACAGACTTTTAAGAGAGGACGATATAAAAAGGCAACACCGAGAGATTGTCACACACACAACTATCCCCCCAAAAATGCACTTGCATACAGAATATATTAAGAAATCCATAGAATTAAAAGAAAAACAGACAATGCAATTAAAAATCAAGCTCATGAGGCACTTTACATTAAAGGGTACCAAGTTGACTATAAGGCATATTAAAAGTTCTTCAACATCATTAGTCATCAGAGAAATGCAAATAATAACCATTTTGAGAATATAATACCTGTTATTCATGGAGTGGCTAAAATCGAACCAAATGAAAAGTCTGGACAAAACCAAATCTAGGTATAGATGTAGAGAAACTGGGACTCTATAGATGACGGGAATTTAAATTGGTACAACTACTTTGGAAAACTTGAAATTATCTACTAAAGCCAATTCTATACTGTAACTTAACATTCTCACTTCTTAATGTACTTCTAATATACATATGTCCATGTGTGTTTGTGTGTGTGAATTGTGTGTGTATAGTGCTGTCTCTGGCTGTATCATCACTAATAGCTAAAGGCTGCATTTAGTACCAACATATGTACTAAACAGTTGAATGGATGAATATCCTTTGATATAATCATACAATGGACTATGCCATATGGATTTAACTCATAATTATATGATTGTGCAAAAGGAATAAGACACACAAAAATACACACTGTGTGATTCCATTAATATGAAGACCAAATGTAGACATAAGTCCTTCTGATAGATTTCACTTCTTAGGTAGGTGGCATAAGGAAGAGTTTCCTTTTGTCCTGGTAATATCTACTGCTTACTCTTTTCTTGTTGGTGAGACTTGACACCTGAAGGTGAAGGAAAGGTTTTTTTTGTGTGTCTGTGTGCTGGGGATCAAACTCAGGGCTTTGTGCTTGCTAGGCAAGCGCTCTTACCACTGAGCTAAATCCCCAGCCCCCAAAAGAGGAAAGGCTTATTTAACTCACAGTTTGTAGAGATTTCAGTTCATAGTTGGCTGGCTCTAAGGCAGGGTGGCCTGACCTACGGACATTGCAGAGGAGAAACTGTTCACAGCCGGCAGAAGGCAGCAAGGCAAGCAATGGGCCTTAGCAGCTTCTTTTTGCCCCTCTTATATTCCATTCAGGCTGCTGGTATTAAGGTAGGTGCCAAACCAATCGGTGGACTGATTTAGGAATCACACACTCTTAGTCCTAGCACCCTTGATCCTAGCATTGCACCATGAATCAGTCACACACTCTGGATCCAGCCACCTCTGAAAAAGCCCCACCTATGACCTCATGAAGCTTTGGGGGGACATCTAAACACAAGCCATAACAAGTGTTAATTTTAGTTAAAAATTCTTCTTCTGTATGTTTAAAGTTTATACACTTATACTACAATTTAAAAAGTTTACAGAAGTATAGTTTGCGAGATAAATATATGGACAAAATGTTAGGAATAAAAAATCTGAGGGTGGAGAGGGAGAAGAGAGAGGGGTCTGAAAATATGACTATGAATGTGGGTTGAAATCCAAAGAAATCATCCTAAAGATTTCAATTAACATTGATTGCTCATATTTATAAGTCCTTTTAAAATCTTTACACTAAACAGAATGGGTGAAATTGGGAATGATTACTTATCACAAGACAGATATTTTCAGAGCTGCTGGGAATGATGTTTTCTTCATGATCTTGGTCTTCTATGATGCTTCAGAATTTCTGAGGCTGTTACTATATTCTGGAACAGTGTTTTTGAGAAATGTCTGATATGTGCCTACTAAGCCTACCTGTGAAATTTCTGTTCACTTTAACATATCTAATCAAATTCTGTCTTAATCTCTACATTGCTGCTGTTATTCTACTGCAAAAGAAATAGTGCAACTACAGTATATGTCTTTTTAATTAAAGACATTATCAGTCTCCTATTTTAAAATAAAACAGTATAGTTCGATCCGTACTTATTTTACTACTTACTTATAGCAAGTTTAACTACAAAGTCCAGCTCAATTTCTTTCTCTGTCATTTTTTTCCTTTTTATACCTCCAATTCATTTAAAAACAGTGAGAAAGTAGGGCTCTACAGATTCTAAGAGCTAATGTTTAGATGTTAATAACTCTTCATTTAAAAAAACTTGTATAGCACTGATGATTATTATGAATTAGCACTTAATTATTGTATTTGTCAGGATAGTTAATGATGGCTGTGTTAAAAATATCTAAGATATCTCAGTGCTTTCACACAATAAAATTATCTTTCTCATTCATAATGCAAATCCAAGACTTTTCTTCAAAATCGTACATATACCTTGTATTTTTTCTGCCATTATCTTTTTTTGTTTGTTTCTTTTTTTTTTTTTTTTTTTTTGCTCCTGCTGGGGATCGAACTCAGGGCCTTGATGCTTACAAGGCAAGCACACTGACCACTGAGCTAAATCCCCAGGCTACCTTGTATTTTTTCTCAGAGAACTCCTGACTAATTATAACTTGTAAAAAAAAAGAAACAGTATGAGCCTTTCCACCTTTTAAAATATGGCTGCATATAGTAAATGGATAATATGTGAATACATCCTCCCTTTATTCCTTCCTTTTCCCTGTCTTTTTCATAGTTCTTTAAACTATTATCTTTCTCTTAAATTTTATTTACTGCCATAAGTTTTTATTATTTGTTTCATAACCAAGTTTTCCATGATTGATTATTTTTAAAAACCTCTTAGCAGTACAGACAAATGTAAACAAAATACATTTATTTAAACAACACACAGGAGATAATTAGCTAATGTGTACAGGTGGTAATGACAGACTTTTGGAAGATTATAGCAAATGGCAGTGTGTGGAAATTAGTTTTCTTTCAGCTAGGATGATTTGACAATCTTTGCCAGAACGTGGAAAAATTTTATGAGGCGTAGCTAAGAAATGTAGTAGCCAACTCTGGTATATTTGCTTATGGGAGAGCTCCTATTTTCATATTGTATCGATGAAGTTAAATATACTAAATAATAAAGTACTTTGGGAGCTCTTTGCTAAATTTTATTTGATTTTGTTCTTATCACATCAGCAAAGAGTAAGGAGCTCATTTTTGATAATTTTGAGACCATATGGAGATAGGGCTCAACCAGGCTGATAGTGTATTACCCAATGGCACTAGATCCACCTGTCTCTAGAAGCCAAGGAGTATGGAAGACGATGAGCCATGGAGTAAATAGGTAATGTGGAAAATTTATTTTTCCTGTTTGTCTGTGGGTGTTTCAGGATCTGAATTTTTGTTACTTTCCACAATATGTAGTATGTACATTAGCCTTGCTAAACTATGCCCCATGAATTGATTTACTTTATATGGTGTCTGCATATTTAAAAGAAAACTCCTATTTTGGATTTTGCTGATTGAATCTGTCAAAAATCCTGCTCATACTACATTCAAAGTCAAGAGCATAAAGGTATTAGGAACTGGGTCTGTTATAAGGATTTTATGTCTTTATTTATTTATTTATTTTAGTAAATGTTTGCAGCACATAATATTTACATTCCTTGTGTGGAGTTGATATGTGTACATAAGACCTTATGTTTTCTTAATATAAACCTTATAGAATAATAAATATTTATATCTTTCATGACATTAATTCCTTTTCATTATAGAAAAGAAAACTGAGATTTGTAAACATGACTATTTTGCCCAAGGTCACTCACTCAACTATTAAGACTTTGGCTCCTAATCCCACGTATATTCAAGTATAGTACATTGAACAATAGTACGAGTAAATAGACAGAGGGAGAGGAAGGGACAAAGCAGTAAAAGGAAGAGATAAAAGGTAAAAGAAAAATAAACAATCAAAGTCTTCCACTCTGCAGACATTAACTGTTTAGCAGCTAAAAAGTACTGCCATGTAATTGGAACCCACTATTCCGTCTCACTCCTTCTGTCATTTTAGCTTCAGAACAAATCGAGAAATTAAATCACTTGCCAGAGCCTTGAAAGATAAAATCACTTAGATTGCACGACTAGTGCCTGGCATAGCTGAACTAAAGTACCCATCTTCTGATGAAGTCTACCACTGTTACATGCTGCCTTGTTAGAACAACACGGCAAAAGGCGTACATGTGTGTGTACGTCTGCAGACCCTGTTACAGTGCGGGTGTGCCTGAGGGTCTGTGTGATTGGAGACTCCATCCTCCAAGTGGTGGATGCTTTGGGAGGTGCTGTGGAACCTTTAAAAAGTAAGGCATAGTGGGAGGTCCTTAGATCTTCAGAAATACTTCTCCGGCAAGCTCTTGCATTGTCACAAGAGGGCTGTTATAGAAGGAACAAGCGTGTGCCCGCCCAGACTTCTCTGCTCCCTGGTCTGGGCAGTCACGTTCCTATTCCTGCATGTGCTCCTGCCATTGCTGTCTGCCAAGATGCTGATGCAGCCAAGGGCAGCCCTGGCCGTAGCATCTGCACTATGTTGTTGGGACTTTGAGCCTTCTAAACTGCGAGCTAATGAACCTGTTTTATTCATTATTTAGCCTGTCTCGGGTATTTCATGGAAATGTTGAAAATCTAACTAATGCACAGTTCTAAATGTCTGCAGGTAGGAGAAGGGTAAGGCGATGAATGTTTATATTAGCAGCTTAAAAATGTCAATGCGAATCTTAAAAACACAACACTAAAATTGGACACTGGTTACTGTTTAGCATGTTATCTAATATTTAGCCTTATGGATATTTAGAATGTCATTCATTGGTTTTTATCCACTAATTTAATTTCAAATAAATATTTTATAGCCATCATAGGCCAGTTTGTTAAAAATGAATCATCACAGATTCTTATTACATACCTACAAATGAAAGAGCTGAAATGACTATAAAAACAACTGTGTTCCTTTATCTCTGTGGAAAAGAGGCCACACCTGGCCTATTCTAACGAGGCCTCAGTTAAGAGCCAGCAGCAGCTCCCAGATAGAAGTCTAAATATCTGGCAAGAATTAAGACATTTTCTTGAACTTACTTTAAAATATCATTCCCTTTTCAGTGACCAGAATAATCTTGAGTAATTGCTCCCTTTTTTTTCTATTTCATGTGTCCCCAACTATTAAAAGGAGGTAAAAGGAGAAGACTGGGGCAAAAGCATAAAGTAACTCTGTTCAAGTCTAAAATTTCATTTGGTGTAAAGAACATGTAAGTTTCCTCATTAAAACACTAGTCTATACTTACTTTATAAAATAAAAACAAAAATTTCAAATAATATAAAACATTCCATCGAATGAAATTAGAGAGCGAGTCTGTTTGGTCTATATTGAGGCCAAGGCCCCCAGATATCCTTTAGAGTATGAGAAGTCTAGCTTTAAAGTGTTTTTAGACATCTACAAAAAGAGGTTCAGAAATAGAATGCAGACTTATGGATATTGCCAGATTCATCCATTTTGTTACTTTTAAATTGTCCTTCTTGTGTTTGACCTTCTTACTTGATTTTCTGTTGTCTTTAGTCTTATAAAATGTATTTGCATAACTTATTACACATTTTCTATTCCTGTTTTCAAATTTGACTGCTCCTTAGTTGTAACTGTAGAGGCCTTTCTCTCAAACAAAACCTATCATGAGCAGTATTTGTTTTAACACAGCTGTTACAATTTTTGCATTCCAGGATAAATCTAAGGGGATAATGGAAATCCTAAGAATTCCTTAACAACACCTATTTAATGATAGCGAAAACAACTCATACTTTAGTAGTAGAATGGAGGGAAGATTTTTAAAATCGAAGTACATTCCTACAAGTCACATTTGACATCATATCATTTGTTACCTTTCCTGGAATTGGAGACCTTTGCTTTATGGACATTTTTCTAATAAATATTTGGATATTCCAACATTCATCCTGATGAATTGGCCTTGTGGTTTTGCTAGTTAAAGAAAGCACCTAATTCAGCATTTAATCCTTGAGGGGACTTTGATGTAAGTTTTCTATTACATTTCACTAGAAATAACCAGATTGAACAGAATCTGTCGATTGACAAGACCTAGCAGAAAGCCTGGCTGTGGAAGAGCAGCAAATTGATATCTAAAGAACATTGCTCTTGCTCAGTGTGCAGTGTTTGTAAAAATATTATCAGCAGAGCACATTTTTAATCTAGTGAATATTTGGCAGCACCACCGAAATCCTTTCTAGCAGAGCGTTCAGAATGACTTTAAATAAACAGAGCCAGCAGCCAGGAAATGCAAACTTCAGCAGATTTACAGCAGTAAGTGATAGCTACCAAAATGCTCTTATCCCTGGTTAGAGTTAAATAATTTACTCTTCACTACCATTAAATGTTTTAAAATTATCTCAGTGCGTTTATGAGTGTGTGTTTATTCCAGTGTAATTATTCCTTCTTGCCACTCTTGATGTTACATCCTGAAAATGGATCATGGTTTTCCCTAGGTTATTAGTGTACAATTTGCCTCCATTTAACTGCCCTTTTCTAGAGTATCTAACGAATTAGCAACCAGACCCTACTAAATAGCAAAGTTACAATGGAACCTTCAACTTGAAGTCTCTACAAGTACATATAAACTTTTATTTTTATTTTTAAGGTCATGTTTATTAACAAATTCTAGCAATGTGAAGGGTTCCACATATTTATCTGTAGGCTATATTTCAATTTTCTACATACTTTTATTCTTAATTTATTCTTTTAAAGAAAACTAGAAATTGCAACACATTTATTCTACCTATATAGAAATTTCACTCTTTTTTCCATTTTTGTAAATGAAGGAAATTTAGTTTTTTTCTTACATACAAATAATTTTATATTTCAAATCATTTTTTCCATTTCATGTTCTCAACTTTTATTCAAGAAACTGTTTATTGTGTACCTGGAAATCTACTAGGCAATGGAGGTACTGCTTTCAGATATATTTAAAATATCTAACAGGTTAATTTACTTGAGTCACTTGTACCACTGCCCTGCACATAGTTAGTGCCATACAAACTTGCAATGCTGTCATGACTTTTTTTTTTTTATTACTTAACTTAGTCAAAGAGCTGAAATGATTAACCCAATGTGATATATCCCTTAGGAGCATCTGTTTGAGTTAGAAGTTTTTACTGATAATACTTAACTATCCTATCATAGGTCTCCTATCTTGTCGTGAGATGAGCAGAGTAAATATAATTATGCTCATTTTATAGACGAAGAAACCTTGACTTTGAAGAGTTAAGTGGCTAACAAGAGTTCCAGAACTCCTAGATCAACAAGCAGGACCACAGCTTTGCAACCGAATGTCCAGCTGGTACGCTCCCTGTGATAGCAAAAATAGACATAAAAAAAGATGAGTTTAAATAATTGCTGAAGTAGAGGTGAATTTAAAGGTTGACATGTGTATATTGATTACTATTTTAGAATTCACTGTTTAAAAATGCAAATCAGTGGCTGAGCACACACAAGGCTTGTGTTCAATTTCCAGCACTGCCCCCACTCTTCCACCCCACCAGTCATAATTATAATGGGCCACCGTTCCGTCTATTGGCAGGATTGTCCAGTTCATTTCCCATATTCCTTTATCCCAGAAATGCTGACCTGTGAATCAACATTATGGTTAATATCTTCTGTATTGATGGACTACAATGATACTTGCCCCTAAAAGAGTATAAACTCAAAGTTTAGCAATAGTCTTGCACCAAATGATAGGCTGAGTTTCAAAACCGATTGCAAAATTCACAACTGAATGTGTTGTGTGAAACAGTTAAGAGGCCGAATTTACTCGGTTTTACTGCATAAGAAATATACCTAAATATATATGAGATGTATACTGCTAGGTGATAGAATCTTTAATGATGGAAAATCTAAAATATGGTTTTAACTTTCATGGTTTAAACAATCGATTTCCCCCTTCTGAGAACTGAAATTCCAGCTTTTATATGTTCTAATGAAATTTATTTTCAGATTTCACAGGCTGGCAGAATGTTGTAAAAATTTATTAGGGGCTATCAATATGATAAACATCCTGATTTTTATTATTTGTTATGGCCTCCCTAAAATTATCATCCTATTCTATTAAAAATAAAATTCTTATTTTGGTATTAAATTAAGTTGACATAATTCTTCTTTCAAGTGTGAAATCACATTGGGTTGCTTTATCTTTTTAATTAATTGTTAATCAATAGACTTTTATTCCATTTGAAGTGCTACAGAGTTTCTCCAAAGATGCTAACAGAACTGCTTATTTGCATTCTCCAGAAACAGTATTTTTTAATGGTCATGCGTAGCGATGTTTTATTGAGTTATGGATTCATGTTGATGTGAGCAACTTGATGTGCTTTATTGGGTTATTTATAAAGGAAGTAGTGCTTTGGTCTCTTGAAAAACTAAAAAAACTAAAAAAAAAAATTCTCTCTTTATACGACCAAGCTACTAATGAAGAATGATTTTACCTTTGATAGCAGGTATCTTTCACTGAGTGTATTAATGTTTATCTGCCCTCATTCATACATAACCTTGTTTTTAAAAAGAAAACAAATTCCTGATGCGAAAATATGCTTTAGATCATACTCTAGCAACTATAATGCTAGGAGTGAGATACTTACATGTCTGAGTTTTTAGCACTGAATTTTACATCTCTCAATGTTTGCTTCCAGAAACAACAGGTGACATCCATAGAAATTGCTAGAAAATTCATAATTTTGCAACTCAGGTCTGTCTTGTCTCTTCCTTATCTTTGTCCTGCATTGCTTTGTAACTTTTTCCAGAACAATTTTAAGACCTTTAAAGACTCCTGATACTCTTCTTTTAGATGTACCATATGTATCATATCAAACATGGTAAAATATTCTTTTTGCCAGATAATATAAAACTGCTACTTAATGGCTATGTATGTGTAAAATACAATTGACTAGAGAATGATTATGTATGTTAAAATTTGATTTTTCAGTTTTCTTTTTATGTTTGAGACCGATACATATTATGTTAAAATTTCAGCTATTTCAGTGGAACTTTGAAAAGTCACAGGACCCTTGTCTATGGTTAATGATGATAACAAATCTCTTTTTTTTGTTTCTTCTTCTGCCTCCACTTTACATTTTAGACTCATTTTTCTCTCTCTTCTACAAGATATTTTAAAATTGTCATTTCTGTGATCTACAGCTCCTTGCCAGTTTTAATTTTTGACAGCTGTTTACCTTTCCAAATCTCTACTACTGCTTTTCACTTCTTTTGGAACATACTTTTTTCCTATGAGTCCAGTTGTATTTTCTTTTTTACTGTATTAGTATGTATAAAGAGTATACTCTTAAATGTCAGTTTACGTGGGGTGAAATATATATGATGTGTTTTGGAAAGCCATTGTCCTATCACAGAGTTTTCTTCGGTGAATATCTCATACATATTTTGCCCATTTTACTTTGTTGTCGATAGTTGCTAGTATCTATTCTATCTTCGTCTATTTTATTCTTTCTCATTCAGTAAGTCAACAAGTAGGTTTTGGAGGTACTGAAGAGGTTAGTTCTTTCATGAGTTTAAATTAAGACATTTAAAAAGGAAGTATGTATTGATTTGCTAGGTATACCAAAACAAAATACCACTGATTAGGTTTATTTTCTCACAAAACTATTTTCTCATGTTCTGGAGGCCGGGGCTCTGAGATCAAAGTGTCTAAAGGGTTGATTTCTTCTGAGGTCTTTCTTGGCCTATAGATGGTCTTTGTCCTCTGTGTGTTTTTGTCTTTAAATTCCCCTCTTAGGACACCCATCAAATTGTATTACAGCCCACCCCAAAGACTTCAGGTAACTGTATTCGCCTACCTAAAGACCACATCACTATATACAGTCACTTTCTAAGATAATAGGACTATCAACATGTGGATTTTGGAAAGGACACATTTCAGACCACGATGGAGGACAGTAACAAAATAAACATCACAGTGTATACCGATTGATAATTGTCATAAAGAGTGAAATGATACTATTATGGTGGTCCCATTTTGGTGAGTAGAGTATCTAGATTTACCTATTATGTGGAGCCAGGCAACATTTACTTTTTTCTGCCACGCCCTGTATCTTGCAAGAGCTATTGGCCTACAGTTTTATTTATATATTTTATTAACAGAAAATAAAACAGATTAAGATTACATTACTATATCTTGTTTAAAAAACTCCCTCCTGCCCTGCCCGCTCACACTATTCAGCTCCCGAAGTCTTGGGATGTTGCCTGCTTTGTTCACAGTGACCATGATGTGAGCCATCCTCATGTTTATACGCATCATCACCATTTCTGGCCTTCTCCTTACTACTTCCCTTTTTGTTGCTCCGACTCTGAATAACCAGCACAGATAGGTTACTTCTGTCTCACTACTCAAAGTCAGTTAGATGGACTGCTGCACTTCAGCTCTACAAGGGTGTACTTCAGTTGTTTTAACATAGAGGTGAATATTTCTTTCTTTTCCTTTTTTGTTCATTCCTTCAAACATTGTACAGAGCTAGAACTGCAGTACTGAATTAAATAATTTTTGTTATCATAGAGGTTCATCCATCTGAGTATAAACAAGTACATTTATGAGCTATGACTGAACTGGACATGGTTGCACTTGTCTGTAATCCCCACACTCTGGGAGGCTGAGGCAGGGGGATCGTAAATTTGAATGCAGCCTGTGCAACCTAGTGACTTAGCAATACCTAACTAAGGTCTCAAACTAAGAAATAAAAAAGGGTTGATAATACAGTTCACTTTGAAGGCTCTGGGCTCAGTCCTCAGTACCACAAAAAGTGGGGCTGTGGGGTATGACTTTTGTATTAAAATAATAGGATGCAAGACTTCTATTGATAATTTGAGAAATATTTCTAATGGAATTTGTGAAACTGAGATATGGATTTCAAGAAAAAAGATTTCTAGACAGGGAAGACCATAAATATAAAAATCTTGGGTTTGGGGATTTAGCTCAGTGGTTAGAGTGCTTGCCTAGCAAGTGCAAGGCCCTGATGAGGCAGTGAGATTGGATTTGAGTTGTGCAGAATTTGTATTTCAGAGTGGCAATTTCATGCTGGAAGTCTCTAATGAACATTCTGAAGGCCATCCCCTCCTGCGTCCTTCTGTGGCCCCACCAATTCTTTAAGCCAAGCTGAGTGTGTGGACCTCACTGTGCCATTCATAAATTAGTAGCGACACATAAAGTAGTACCAGGTCCTTGGAACTGAGTGAGGGCTCTCAGGAAGCACTGTGTGGTCAGGGTGGGGATGGGGCTGTCAGAGAGTTCTGTGGTCCAGAGCAGAGTCAGACGAGAAAGAGGTCATTTCTTCTCAGGAATCAGGAAGAGGGTGGACTCGTTCACTGTAGAAAGAGCCACAGACTTCGGACATAGAAGAGAAACACTTAATAGTTTAACATAATTTGTACATACCAAATTTATCAGTTAGTTCACCCTGTTCCCCTTTAAAGTAAAAGGAAAAAATCATGGCTGCCCTTTTGTGGAGTTTCAAATACACAAGATGCCCTGCTTCCACGCTCTACTTTCAATACTAAATGTCCCCCTAAATCTCCAACATTGTTGCAGTTTTGCTATCTCTTCCATCTCACCAGGTCCTTCTCACTTCCCAGAGATCAATCTTCCAGTGATGCTTGGTTACCCTTCATTGCAATCACTATCTTTTAAAACTAACTTGTTAGGCTCTGCTTTTTCAGTTATCTGTCCTTTCCCACAGCCACTGCTTTGTTAGGCCTTATTCTTCCTGATTGTTTTAGTGAGAATACTTGTCTTACTCCTCTAATTTCCATTTCAGTTAAAAAAATACCTTTAGTAGTATCTTTGTCAGATATATTACAAATTATCACAGTATTGTTTTGTCAACCATAAAGCTTACATTTTAAGAAGTAGAACTTGGCATTAACTAGTCAGGTAGATTAAAAAAATTGAGAGATGGGAGTATAGTCCAGGTTTTGTTCCTGTTACAATTTTTCTGGCTTCTTTTGAAAGGTAGAGCAACAACAAATATGTAAAGTTATTAAAAGCAAGGAACTGAGCTTATTCAATGACTTAGTAGCCATCCTCTAGCCAGTGAGATAACAATACTGAATAAATGAATAAATACACAGTCATTGGGAAAAGAGAGATGGAAAAAAATCTATTTTAGAGATCCCAAAGTAGGATTGTTTTAGAATGAGGTCACAGATATCATGATATTTTATTGGGTTCTATTTAGATTTTTTTCCTGACAATTTTTTTTTTATTCAGTTGTTCTCAGACTTTTGTGTACATTGTATTTACCTGAGTGGCTTGTTAAAACACAGTTTGTTGGGCTCCCCACCCATGATTTCCAATTCAGTACATCGGTAGCCATTTACTTTTAATAAATTCCCAAGTGATATGGTTCATCTGGAGACATTACATTGAGAATTATTACTTTAAATAAAATGCAGAAAGAGGACAGAGAGAAAGGGTCTCTAGATAAGGTCCTTTTGAGAAGAGAACATTTTCCCCTGCAAGCTGACTTTCCACTATTGTGTGACTGCTGTGTAATCTTTTCTTGATATGACATATGGATTCCTACACTTGTTCATAGGTTAAGGTTTCTAGGGAAGATGAATATTTACAGTTTTTCTTTAAATTCAAGAATACGCAAACATAAAAAATGAAAATGAAAAGCTGCTCAATTTTAACTACTTCTTACACAAGTAGAATGCTTGCTACTCCTGAGTCCTTTGCAGATATGCAAGAGAAGTGGTTATAGTAATTTTATAGATTTAATTAAAGAATGGCATGATATGTAATAATTTTATGAGGTAGCACATCAAATCAGTGAGGGCTCCTTGAATAAATGTAGGAGGACACTGGGTAACAACTTACTCTAGCTTGTACTATGTATCAACATAATTTCCAAATATAATGACGGAGGTCTGTATTTTTAAAAGGCATACAAGGCAACTTGAAGAAAAAAAGTGACCAGCTTTTAAAACTTTTTATAATTTATTTATCGATGTAATAATTATATAATCTCAGATGAGAATGCTTTTCTCAACACAAGCTTATAAAAGCAACCATAAAACAAAATTGATAAGTTTGAGTAAATAAAAAACGAATACCCCAAATTTTACTCTGTCTCTAAAACCACAATAAACATATTTGCTGGTAGAAAGGAAATGACTAAAAACATTTTGTAGGCTATTTTGATTATATCACAAAGTCCTGGAGTTTTATTTGTCTTTTGATACACTTTAAGTGCATTATTCTATGAAAATATTTATGAGATGTATAAAAGTACAGTGTAAGAGCATATATCACAGAGCTGTTCATAACAAACAATTAACAAAAATAGAGCACTGGATAAATAAAGGCCAATGAATGCAGATGTATCAAATAACAATTAAAATAGTATTTAGGTTACAGGTGTGTTGGTGCACACCTGTAATCTCAGTACTTGGGAGACTGAGGCAGGATTATTGCTGCTGGTTAGAGGTGAGCCTGGGCGAGACCCGGTCACATAACCAGCCCCCCCCATGATGGTATGGTGAAAAATAATGCTCTGAAAAATAATTTTTACATATAGCATGCATGATATAGTGTGTACTAAAAATTCTTTGTAAAATTTGCAACATTATAACTAAAAAGTAATTCTATTTTTGTTTTTAAAGTATCTATTTTCAGAACATATGAAATTGGAAAATTATACACCAAAATTTTAATAGTGTCTATTTCTGCATTAAAAGAGTGTATGATTTATTTTCTCCTTCTGACTGATCTATGTGAACATTTTACAATACATATATATGTTTTATTTTGAAATTAAGTCATGTGCAATACTTGGAATAATTATATTGTTTTTCTCCCTCGTAGGTACATAAATCTCTCTTGGCTCCACCCCGCTCTTCAGCTTTGAATCGTTTCATTCTATAGAGGGGTACAGCTGAGAAATTATCTCTCGGCTCCTTAGGAATTTTCTGCGTGCTTTCAAGACAGATTTGATTGGTCGCTCAATGTAAATTACCTCCAGGGCCCTTCCTCCTCTCCTAGTTCTTATGTGAAGACATAAAAATGTGATTCCCAGAATTATTTTACATTTCAGCCGAAAGAAATAGTTTCAGTGGAAATATCTAAACAGTGCTCTTTCTATCTGTCTTGCTTAATAACCTCCTTTCCCTTAATTGAAAAAGGAAAAAGAAAAAGGAAAAAATTGTACTGGTTTGGAAGATACTTTTAGGGAACGCTGTCTCCAACTGTGCCTGTTCTCCTAGTCTGTTATGGTTCATTAGGTAAACATGGTGTTCACCAGTCAGGCGGTTGTTGATATATTTGGCAACACTGATAATGTGATCTATGTTTAGGAGGCAGCGGATGCGTCATTCCGCGGAGGCACAGGTTTTCTGCAAGTGATTGTTCTTCTCGCAAGGAAAAGTTAGGTCATGGAACTTTAAGTTCTCATTGAGAGTTTGAACATTTTAAACTTGTCAGCTGAACTTCTTTGTTGCTTTTATTGGAATTTTAGAAATACTGTTGGGCTTGGTTTCAGAGGCGACTGCTACAAACGGGAAAGAAATGCAAACCTGGTTGGTTCTGACTTGTGAGAGTATAATTCGTATAATAAGGCAAACAGAGGGGCTTGCTTTCTTAGCATACTTGTTTAATATCCATTGACCACGGTGTTCAGTGTTTTCTTTTGTGAACTGAATGTTCAAAAACAAATATGTAACAGAGCCTTAAATCTCAGTTTTCTCTCTCTTCTATCTATCTATGACCTATATTTAAAGAAACAAATAAGTGTGTGTGTGTGTGTGGGTGTGTGTACATGTATGCCTGTGTGTTAATTACTTTCCTGTTGCTAGGACAAAATTGCAGGCCCCTTCAATTTCAAACTAAAGAGATTAATTTGGCTCACAGTTTCCAGTGGGTTCAGTCTGAAATCAGCAGCTCCAAGGAAGAAATGTGTGGTGGATGGGCCTGGCGGAGGAAAGCTTATCTCATCACAGCCAAGAAGCAGAGAGAGAAGGGGCAAGTTGAGGACAAGAATACATCCTTTTGGGTCGCATCCCCGAGTAACCCACCTCCAACCATCAAATTTGTTTTATCCGGTGTTTACATGATGCCCAAATGATATCACTGTTTCCCATGGCGCTATCATCTAATATTTTTCTTTGATAAATTCTTTAGCCTCACAAATGGCCGCTGACAGTGTAGTAGTTTCCACATTTTGTAAAAATGAGTTATAGGTGACAAAGCACAGTGAAACAATCCCTAGGCTTGATGAAAAGTGGCTTATGTCTATTCTATAGTTTGGAGTTAGGACGACTCAAAGAAAACGGATTCTACAATACATGCTCCAACTGTATTCAGTTTTATCATGAACAAGAGTTTTGTTCAGGAGGAAGATGGATATTGTTACTCAGTCTGTAGAGAGGAACATTAAAATTGTTGGGTGGTTGGAATCGACAGCCTACACTACTGTGGAAGCTCAGTTATTTTAAAAATATTTACAAGTAAAACCCAAACTTCTGTTGTTACTGTTTTTAGAGTATCCTGTTTGAGATTTTAATGCTGAGAGAGAGAAACTGTGCTTCTTTCTGTTGTCTTCCTCCCTCTCTCTTCCTTAGTCCTTTTCCATCTCTCTTTATGCCCTCCTCTCCATCTCTTCCCTTCCCCTCCTTCTCTCCCACTCCTCTGCACCCTACCCAGCTTTCTTTGCTCCCACAAACTCTAGTTGTTCATCTTCCCTCTAAATTCTTCTTTCCTTACAAACTCTCTCTCTGATTTTTCCAGTTCTCTTTTAATAAGATTTATGTTTGACCCTCAACCACCATGTGACTGTTCACCAAGGTGGGGATCACTTCCCTGGATTCTTTAGTGGCGAGATTGAGGTCTGAAAGAAAGATCTTTTTTTCCTTCTTTTCAGCTCAGCACTATATCATTGCATAGTCTCTGTACTACTAGATGAACCTGGACTCAGGAGAAAAGTTTTCCTAGAAATGTATTATGCACTATTTGTGTCCCTTCCAAATTCATATGTTGAAGTTCTAATCTCCAATGGGGTGGAATATGGTGTTGGAGATTTGGGGAGGTAATCAGGTTTAGATGAGGTCATTAGCGGGGGAAGGCTTTTATGATGAATTCGTATCTATCTACAAAAAGGAAGATACACCAGAGCTTGCTTTCTCTCCATACTCACAAACTCTAACCATTCATTGTGATACCTCAACCTGACTTGAGTAAGAACCACTTAGCAGACTAGCAATACCCAGTTCTGGGTGTGTCTGTGGATGACTGACACATAGGCCAGCAAACTGAGGCGGGTGACACCCAGAGGCGGGTGACACCCAGAGGTGGGTGACACCAATCAATGTGCTTGTAGCCTGGAAGGAATAGAAAGGGAAAGAAGAAGGAAGTGTTCCCATTTGGGCAGCCTTCCAGTCTTTACCTTCAGACATCAGTCTCAAGTTTCTTCAGCCTTCTATGGTAGACTCACACTGGTGACCATATAGCGAGCTTCCAGGCCTTTGGCCTTTGACCAGTTCTGCATCCTTGGTCCTTTGTGTTTTCCAACTTTGATCTTCTTAGGCTGAGAAGCTACTGGGTCCTCTGGCTTTCCAGCACACAGATGACTATTGTGAGTTCTTCCACCTCTGATCTTATAAGTTTACCTAATACATCTCTTTGTTTAATTTTACATACATTTTATATTCATTGCGTTCCTCTAGAGAACCATAACTAATATAGATACCAAAGAAAGGCCACGAGTCCACACAGGGAGAGACAGTTGTGCACAAGTGAGGACGATGACCCTTGCCAAGAATCCAGTCTGCCAGCAGCTGATCTTAGACTTCCCTATTCCCAAACTCCGAGAAAAATAAATGTCTGCTGTTTAAGCCATCCAGTCTATGCTATTTTACTATAATATCCCAAACTGACTAATACAAAGAGCTTCAAGTGCAAAAATTAGGCTTTTGATGTTTATGAGATTACTTAATGATCCTAATAAAGTTTTGCTGCTTGCGCACAAAAAACTTGGAATTCAATACGATAACCTTGGAAGTATTTTGTGTATGACAATCTTTTAACAAATGTATTCAGTAGCATCTCTTTCAATAGAAATAATTTAAAATGTATAATGATGTTTTAGGTAAGCATATTTATATTGAGTATATTTATATTGTTTTGTTTCTATTGCCTTTATCACAAAATATTTTATCTCTGTCTCGCCACCCTAGGGTCCTCTAACAACAGGGATTTTTAAATAACTTATTTCTGGAATCTTCAAATGAGGTCACAAACAGAAATGACTATAATATATAATTTTTCCCTCACATCTTTATTTTCCCATCCAGCTAAGTATTCAGAATCTATTGTTACATTTGATGGGGGACAAATGTCCCCCATCTACTGTATTGTATTAAAAATGAATTTATTTCAACTGAATTACCTTGAATAACTGTTTTGGCTATTAGTCATAACCCAATTAGCTAGGAAAAATTTGTTTTCTTTCTACTTTATTGAGTCAATAAATATTTTTCATATTTGCAATCCATGTTCAAGACTAGTATACTAGAGTGGTTAACAGCAGGACTTTTATTGCCAGATAACACTGTGTGTGTGTCTGTGATTATATCTGCATTTGTGCTTGTTTATACCCTGCCCAGCCAAGTGTCTTTGGGAAAGTTATTTATCTTTGGTATGTGTGTTTCATCCTCATGAGGTTGAAAAAAAAGTATAGTATCAAATCCACAGGGCTCCACGTAAGTACAAACTCTGTACACTACATGGCACATAGTAAGTGCTATGTTGGTAACCATAGGTCCTATTGAACATTTAGATGCTACATCCTAAGTAACTGCTTCACAGAGGAAAGGCTAAATACCAGAGATTAAGATTCTTAGTTTGAAATTCAAGGAATTTTCTTACAAGATAAGTAGGAAAAACAAAACATAGCTCTTACATGTTCCACTAAATGACAATCTTATCTTTCAATTTCAAGCCCAACCCCTTTAAATTTCCATGAGACAAATGTCAGCTGACATGCAAAGTAACTCACCTTATTACCATTAAAGGAGACTGAAATTAAAGACAAACATGAAAACAGCTGGAACGTGACAAGTTCATCAGTCGAGTCCAGTGAGGAACTCAGCGGAGATCATAATGCTCTTTGAAAGACCAATAACCCCTTGGCACATTTTCTCCAGGCCTGTTTGAATCCTGTAGGGCCAAATGATGGTGTATCTTGGCAGTGCCAAAATTCTTCTGTGATGACACAGAAAAGAAAACTCCATTCAAAGTAGTTACACAACCCAAGAGAACACAATGTATCTACTGTGTGCATCCTCAGGCTGTCTCCAAACACATTATTTCTATATTTTTCTCTGCTGTAAACTTCAACATGGAAGACCAACATAATTTTAGGTAAATTTTCTACTGTGTAATTTTGGTAGAGACCTGCCATAGAGAATGCAAGTTATTATTTTCTTATTCATTTTTCAGGTTAATAAAATAGAAAACATTTCTATTTTAATGATCAGTTATTCATATTCTGAATACACCATGTTTCATTTTCATATTTAAACACTCTTTGAACTTTTTAAAAATATTTAAGACAAACAAAAATTAAAATATATATATAACAATTAGAAGATAAACAAAACGATTGTTCACATCATGAAATCTCATTAGGAGTGTAGTTTTTATTCATTCCATACTGTTGACATTTCTCCATTTCAGTAGTCATTAGTAGTTTTAAAAACTGCCAGCAGATACTTATAATATTCCTTTTAGATACTGTTTCCATCACAGACGGACTTCAATTACCCCTTTCACTCATAGTGTCATTTGTCTATTGTTTTGAAATTATTACTAATTCATCCAAGTTCATTTGTATTCTTTAAGATTCTTCTTGTATCCAAGCAACTCCATCTAAAAAAATAACTTTTTGTGGGTGATATATTCAGAACATAGGCTTGGATATAGTTACCATTTTTTTCCTTTGGTAATAATCTTCCAGAAAATAACTCCCCAGAAAGAGATTTGAACCTGGGGAACAAACAGCCATGTCCTCTGAAAATTTCTCTGGTCTGTGTCACTACAGTTATCTAAACATATTAGATGTTCTTTTCTTCATTAAACTTTTGAACATGTTGATTCTTTTCTGTTTTTAGAAATGATAAACACTTTCAGATAATTTGTAAAACAGAAAATATGAAAGAATAAAATAAAAACAGTATCAAATAACCATGGGATACCTGTGGCAGTAAATTGTCAATCAAAGATATGAACATGAATATTTCAGAATTAGCCAGATACCAAAATTCAGGGGCACCATTTGCTGATCCTGATGCAAGTGAAAAACTCAAGTGACTTCCCATATTTCTCTTTTCCAAGAGAATCTTTAGAAATTATTTCACTTCCACTTTTCCTCACGAAGCCTGTCATTTGGAATGACACATGCATAGATTTAAATATGTATACATTTCATATAAAGTGTGTAATATTTCCACAAAAACAACTCTATCTGATAGTACCTGGGTTGGAGCGGAGGGATGCATGATTAGAAGCACAGTTTGGCAGGACTGAGAAATGAGCAGGCACAATAAAGATGATGAGGACGTAGTCTGTGGTTCTCCGCAACTAGTACTTTGCAGATGTAACACTGAGGGCCAGCTAATGTCATCTCCCTGCTCAAGTCTCCTTGTCAGCCAAAAGGGGATAGTAATACACAGTCCCTGACTTACACTGCTTCCATGTGGATTTTTCAGCTTTACAATAGTGTGAAAGCCATATGCATTCATTAAAGACTGAACTTGGACTTCCCATATGTGTTCTTCTCTCAGGCCATCAATATGCAGTAGAATCCTCTTGTGATACTGGGTGGCAGCATTGGGCTGGGATCTCAGCAGTTATGTGACCAGGAAGGGAAACAACCAGTACTACACAGGGTGCTGTGTTGGTAAGCTGGGACTTTGGGTAGGTGAGGTGCAGTAAATGCATTGTTAAATTTATGATTTTTCTTCTTATGATGAGTCCATTAGGAGGCAATCAAATTTCATGTCAAGGAAGTTCTGTACTAGTATCTAATTTTGTTATAATGATTGAATATGTTAATATTTATAAAATACATGAAATATTTGAATAGCGACATATATTTATGTTTTTGCAAGTATTTTTCTTTACTAGACTGCTTTTAGAGCAGTTGGAGCTTCCTGCGATATTGATTGGAAAGTGCAGGGTTCCCATATACCCCTGCCACGCACATATACTTATTATCAACATTCCTCCCTAGAGAGTACGTTTGTTTCAATCTGTAAATCTACGCTGATGAAAAATCATTATGACCAGAATCCATAGTTTATGTTAGGGTTCACTTTTGTGGCCGTATAAAATACAGGTTTGGACAATACTGTAATGGCCTATGTTTTAATGAAAAAAATGTTTGAGTGTAAGCGACTACATTCTGACACTTTTGTTACAAACACAGAGAAAATTGAAAGATTGTTAATTAGATTCTTTGCAGCATGGAAACTATGGATGATAGTCAGTGACTACACACTGGTGGGTCTGGAAGTTATGATGAAGAATCTCTCGGTGATTAAACATGCATGACCTAATGGGGAAGAAGATGTGGTTTCTGTAAAAGGAAGTCATTTGACTGGACCATCTTAGTTCCTTGAAAGGTCATAACAAAGAAGAAAGAAGCAGAGAAAAATATTTAAGCTTTACAAAGAGTGAAAGAAAAAATTGGAGTGTTATGTTATTTTGTAGGAGGCATTTTGCTGAATTGCTTGAAAAGAATTTTTAGAAAAACAAAAGACATTGTTTTGAAGAGAAGTGGAATGATGGAATGGAAGTCATTACCTGGAGGGAGAATTTATTAAAAACATAAACTACAGTAAGAACAATTTGGATGAATTCATAAATCACCAGTCTATTTGAATGTATTCGAAATAGGGATTTGGTTACATATACTCTAATGTAGATAGATACAGTACCTGTACTGATGCAGACAATGTCTTCATCTTTCATGCAGATACCTTTCATAGGCTACCGTACTAATCTAAAAAATATGCCTGGACCCATTTAGGTAGAACAAGCTACACAAACATAGGCCTAGCCAAGATAGTATCCTGAAAATGAAATTACTAATAAAAGGGACTTGGATTCCCCTGGATACAAAAATCCTGACTGTTGTGGATAACAGAAATTCAATTGTACATTTGTATAAGTCAAAACCTAAAAGAAGTATTCAACCGGTCACCACAAATGGTTCCTATAAGAAAACACAAATGGATTAACTTCAAATAACTGACTGTACAATACAGAAGAACCCCACCTACTTACTAGGCTGCCCTCTTCTCTGTAAGTCAACTCTCTTATATCAATTAACATACTTTATTGGAGTTGCATATTTAAAATGGCAGAGTCCCCTTTGGACCTGGCAATGTTCATTCAAGTATTTAGCGAGTTCCTACTATATGCCCAGATAGTCACAAGTCTAAACGTGAGCAATACAGGCAAGTCACATCCCCTGCTCTCTTGCCTAGAGAAGCATAAATATATATAACAGATTTTGAATGTTCTGTACTAAAATTCTGACATATCTTATCCAGTTATCTTGATTTAGCATATGGTGATAGCACAGCTGAACACAGGACTATCTGTGTTCTGAGGGAGGCTCAGTTTCCTTTCTTATGTCGTCCGGTAGGTGCAAATATGTGGTGCACAGGGTGTGTACAAGGTGTGATCAAAATATACGGTAAATGCTTAAATTTAAAAAAAAATTATAGTACAAGACGTGTTCTGATCAATGCTCCTCACTTTGAACACACCCACAAGAGAGGACTTCCAGAGCTGCTTCACAAAGTGGCAAGAACAAAGGGATGAGTGTGTCCACAGTGAGTGGGAGCATTTTGAAGAGGCTCAATGACAATGTGTTTTACCGTAATTTTTTAAAAGACTTAGAGTCATTGTATATTGTGATTACATCTTGTGTGTGTGTGTGTGTGTGTGTGTGTGTGTGTGTGTGTGAGAGAGAGAGAGAGAGAGAGAGAGGAGAGGAGAGAGGACATGTCTGTGCCATTCTTCTTGAAGTATTTCGTACTATGTAAAATGGAATCAAACAGGAATTAGAGCTTTTAGCATCATTTTCTTAGCCTTTACATATGCAAGTATTCCAGGCTTAACATAAGTTTGGTGAGGAGATTTGCTTCCTTGTAGCATGCTGTGTGACGTGAAGCTGGTCTGCTTTCCCCATTACCCAGCAACGCTGGAGTCTTTCTCTTGAGCATTCGCTGTCCTAATCACTTCCTGAAGCCCTGGAGCCCGAGAAGAAGCACCTCTGAGCTTGTACAGCACCAGAACTCAGCCTGTGTGAACCATGAACCTCTCTTCCCCTCCTCCTGGCCCTCCGCAGGAATTCCGAGGTGCCGGTGGTGCCCACTTAACTCTTGAAGGCCCGGGAGTGTGTAGAGTGTGCTCCCAGTATCTGCAGTGAAGTATTATGCTCTCTGGATAATTATTTCAGTCCATTATGGTCTCTTATTAAAAAATATACATGTAGCTTTTGCAGAGGAAATGGACAGCAGAACAAAATTGTATTTTAGAGGCATTACATAGTTTCATTTTTTTCCTTTCATGTAATCACACAATTCAACCTTTCCTAATAGTTCATGCTTCTGAAAACAAAACAAAAGGAAGGAGGCTCAGAGAAGTCAACTGGCTTGCACACTGCGTGGCTGGCAAGTGAGTGGGGCTGGGTTGGAACCGAGGAATTTCTGAGTCAGAGCCTGTGCTGCTGCTATTACATACAGTAAGCCTTCTCAAGTAGAGAGTTAAAGTCTTCAATAATAGCAACCTAAATAAAATGGATGCTTTATTGAAGGGTAGTTTGGGGGTCAGAATTATGTGCATCAAACCTTTTTTTCTTTTTTAACTTCATGTAAAGTCATCAGAGTTTGTTTACCACTAGATCCTAGATTGAGAGCTAGATTTTTAAAATGGTGTTTTAACTCATGAATGTGTAAATATTTGTTTTAGAATATACTGACATGGGTTTTTTTTTTTTTTTGTCCCCTTTCATCTAACCTCTCTTTAACATCTTAATTACTTTTTTTTTTTTTTTTTATTGAGGCACCAAATTCCTTCCTCCTTAGTTCCTGCCCCACAGCCACCCAGGGCCCAGAACATAAACAAAGACACATTTGGAAGCTCCTGCAGAGAGACCTATATCCAAGATCAGCAGTTCCTGCAATTTGCTATTTCCTCCTCCCCTTCTCCCCAGAAGCCGCCTCTGTAAGCCTCCCCGAGGCAATGCATGTATGGTTTTAGGGAGGTGACTGAACTCCAGGCTACTGCTGAGAGTATTAGATGGCTGTAGAGGAGTAAATGGATAATAACATTTAGCAAGCTAATTGACAGGATCCCAAATATTAATAAGTGGCTGAAATTGACACAGTTTGACACCACCACTTTGGAATTTATGACATGTAAAGGGAGAAACAAATTTGCTTAGAACATCTTTTTAAGTTTTTAATATAATTGGGATTCCTGAACCATTATACTGTCAGTGCATTTCCTGTATTTGCCCTGCTTTGCTCTCAAATCTCCATAATGCATGGACCTCATTAAGATATACTAGGTCCGTGCACCAACTCCCCATGATGAATGTAATCATTATGTGCTGAGAACATGTACTAATAAAAAATACTTTGGAAAAGAGCTCAGTTTTGTAGCTTTTCTTTAATATATGAGACTTATAATAGCGTGTCCTGCTATTTCCAAGCAGTTTAGTATCATTAAAGCAAACGTCATATAAACCTAACTTCCTGTTTTCACATTGTAGATTCTATATTAAGAACCACAAACACATCAGCTGAGTACTTTTTTCTTTAAAATGAAAAGCTCCCTTAAGCAGGACTTCAGAACATTCCCAAAATGGACTTGTTTGTAGCTTATTCATCTTTCCATCCCCTGACTGCTTTTTACAAGTTTCATGCCCATTTTTGGTGACAATTTATTATTTGAAGTCATCTTCCAAGAGCAGAACATTTCTTTGTAGAAAGAGTCTGAAGCAAACTTCATGTGCAAAACAAACATATCACAGACCAGTAGAGACAGTTCGCAGGCAGACTATGTTCTGAAAATGTGCCTCAAAGAATGCTGTTTGGAGCCTGGAATGTATTTTTCATAGAAACATTATAAATGGTTACGTTTTTAGGTCAGTACTGTGCAGCCGAACGACCTGTGAGGAAATTGGAGAGTACAACTTTATTATTCATACTATTTTGTGATAATTTAGTATGCTTGTGTAGTAACATCATGTATCGTGGTATTGAATATCACGCTATGATTTAGCTTCAAAATCATGGTAGGGTAACTCAGCTCCACCCTCACCAATTCTCCTTTATCCACCCGAAAGAGTAAGGACTCTGACGTGGTAGTACCTGTTAGGATACCATGTGTTTTTAATGATGACCATAGTTTATGCAAGTGTGGAGTCATGGAGTTTGGCGTGCATCTCCCCCACTTTTCTTAGATACAAGTTCAATGAACAGTCATGCAGAGTCAACCTTATCTGCTGGGTTTTTGTTGTGATTCGTCAGCCATATGATACTGAAGCAACGATTACCTTGATAGGAAAATACTGATAGTGCAATCACCTTTACATTCTTTCTCTACCTTTACTTGAACTGTAAGGTACGTCTTCAGTGCTCTCTGCATCTGCTTTTTCTCTCCTATTTCCTCCCACTCAGCCTTAGGGTCTAGGACCCTGTAAAACGTGGGCCACCAGGCTTAATTTAAGCAGACTGTTTAGATGGTTCAGAGGCACACTGCAAGAGGGACTCACAGGACTGCAGCATGTGTACATAAACAGTAGAAGTCCAACTGCTTCTCCAATAATGAGCTAATTTGCTCTTGGCCTATCGCTCCTTCTACATTTCCCAATGTCATAAATCTCTCCCCTGCTATAAGTGATGTGCTGGGAGAGTCGCCTTTCTTTCCATAGACCCACTTTAGTGACAATAAGCTCAGCTCAGAGACTGTTTTGGCCAAGCTTCATTACGTAGAGTTTCCTACAGGGAAAGACCTTCCTTTCCTATGTCTATCATCTCTGCCACTTATGCTGAAGATGAAAATGGGAATTAGAAGATAAAACACAGCAAGTGAAGTCATTTTTTGCATGTCTAAAAGAACTATAACAAAAATTTGATTAAATTCAAAGCTGCATTAAATCAGTAAATCTCTATTCCTGAGTATGGGAAGGTTGAACTATCTAGGTGAAAAGAAGTAGGATGCTGAGCCCTGCCCTGGAAAACCATGACTATAGGTTCATCCTATTTTAGAAGAGGCAAGTGTAAACATCAGAATTTGTGGAAAAAGGGTAAGGGGAAAAAATATCCTACTGGCTTTTCGTCAGCTTTAGACAAATTCCCGGAGATCTCTTTGGGCACTGTAAGATTTCTCCCCCTTGGTCTGTCTCAGTTAGTTTTAAAGCTCTCAGAATGCAGTGTGTCATTAAAGAAAATTTATGGCCACTTCACAAATCATGGAGACAATTTAGGTAAAAAGGAGTAGATTAATCATTTGTAGTATGTACTTTTTGAACTGTACCAGTGAAATCATTTAAGTGAATCACAGCTGGAATTAAGTGGACTAGAAATAATAGAGTGGAATAGAATATAGCAAAGCAAGTTGCATTTGGTAAGAATTAGACATATTTTATGGATTTTTCTTCCAGTGGCATAGATGTACATTCTGGGTCATGGCGTGTGATAATTTTAATTTTAATTTTGTGTCAGTTTGACTGGAAAGCAAAATGTTCAGATATTTGATTAAATGTTCAGATATTGGATTATTTTTTGAGAGAGAGAGAGAGAGAGAGTGTGTGTGTGTGTGTGTGTGTGTGTGTGTGTGTGTGTGTGTGACAATGTTTCTGGAAGAGGTTAGCATTTGAATTGGTAGACTGAGTAAAGTAGATGACCCTCCCCAATGTGGGTGGACATAATCTCATGGGCAGAGGAAGTTTGAATTTTCTCTCTTCCAGACTGTTTGCCATGAGTGTCTGTTTTCTCTTGTATCCAATACCCTTGGTTCTCAGGCTGTTAGGATTGGCTTGGCATCTACACCACTGACTCTCTGTTGTTCAAGCCTTCAAACCGTACCACTCTTCTTGGGTCTATAGCTTGTAAACGGAAAATCATGTGAATTCTCTGCCTTCTTAATCATATGAGCTAACACTAAAAATAATTGTGGAAGAATTTTGAGGTGCTTAATCATATGAGCTAACACTAAAAAATAATTGTGGAAGAATTTTGAGGTGCGTGCTAGTAAAAGCCAGTATCATTTTGAAAGGATCTTTAAAATCAATTCATGTTCTAGTATTTTGTGACAGGTAAAAAGTGCCAAAATTGGATATTTAGCTGAAAAAATTTTAAACAAGGTATAAAAGGAGCATCTCAATTTTGTGATTGCTTATAGTAAATGGGAAATAAGAGAAACAAATTGAAGAAGTGATTTCTAAGCAAAAAGAAACCATAGCATAAAGATGTGGAAAATTCTTCACCTATCTAATCTGTAAAATAGTGAGAAATCCTATTTAGAAGAAGGCACTGACCATGTGGCTAAGCAAACATTTGATAAGGAGATTAGTATGGGTATGAACCACAGATTTAATTTGCCACTCTAACAGAAAGGAAAGTGGATGGGATAGAATGAAGGATGGGGGCTGGGGACTTAGTTCAGTGGTAGAGCACTTGCCCAGCAAGTACAAAGCCCTAAGTTTGATCCCTGCACCCCCCCCCAAAAAAAAAACCAATGAAGTACAGTTATAGATTTTCAATTCCATAGAATAGGATGATGAATCTAGTTGCTTGTAACTTTGTGCTATTCTTTAAGAAAAGGGAAAACTGGACCTGAAGGCAATTCAAGATCACCAGAGAGACTAGATACCACAGGGCAGATGGTCTCCAACAGATGCTGTGGGGTAAATGATGGCATGAACCATTTCCAGTAGGGGACTGCCACTTGGTTGGGGTCCCCTAACACTACCTTGTGTGAGCTCTTGGGGTCATATTGTGTACCTGGGAGGTAGAGCAGATTATCCAATGAGATATATTCTGAGCCTTATGATCTCATGGGATTTGCCTTCCTAGCAGGTGGACTTGGGTTGGGACTGGACATTTCTTCCTTTTTCTATGTCTTCTTTTTGGAATAGCAATATCTACCCTATGCCCATGTTACAGTTGCATTTTGGAAGCATGTAACTTATTTAGTTTCATACTTGGAGAAGAAATTTACCTCAGCATGAATTTTATGTGGTGTCTTGCCCATAACAACTTAAATGATGGTTAGATAGACTGCACTTTATAGAGTTGATGCTGGGGAAAAGTTAAGATTCATGGAGATATTGACATATAATGAATGTATTCTTCATGGAAGAAGTATATTAATTCAGGGGAAAAAGAGCAAGAATGTTAAGTACTGCATCACCACCCCATAAAAATTCATATGTTGAAACTGTAACCTACAATAAGGTTTTAGAAAGTGAAGACTTTAGGAGGTAATTAGGTTTAGATGAAATCATGAGAGTAAATGTCCCAGGATGGGATTAGTGTCCTTATCAGAAAAGAAAGAGATTAGATTTAGCCATCTGTGTAACATTTGAGAATATAATGAGATGCGAGTCTACAAACCAGGAGGAAGATCTTCACTGGAAATTGAATTCACTGGCACATTGACCTAGGAGTTCCTAGCCTCTAGGGCTGTGGAAAATAAATTTCTGTTGTTTGAGCCAACAAGTCTTTGGGATTTTTGTTATAGCAACTTGAACTGACTATGTACTACCTGACGTGTGTTGCCTTTTGAGACAGGAGTCTAGGGTGTAGCAAAACTGGCTGGGGAAGTAGATGTGATCTGTTGGACCCATGGGCAGAACAGTTCCCAATGCCCTGCACTTTGTTGCTGTTGTTGTTTTTTTAATTTAATTTATTTACTGAGAGCATGTATCGGTACATTGTATACATAGTGATCACATTCATCATAGTTGATTTTTACCTGTACATGATATATGTTGGTTCCCCCTTCTTCCCCACCCTTCCCTTCCACTCCCCCTCCCTTCCCTATTTACAGTAAGTTTATTTACATTTTTCCGTTTTTCCCTTTCTTTTCTTTTTCCTTTCCTTCTTTTCCTCCTCCTTCCTTTCTAATTCTCCTCCCTGTTGAATATTATCTTTCTTTTACATAGTATCTATTATACCTTTTTGTCCTTATTTACACTTATGGTTTCTCAGAGAAACAATTCAATATATACTCTTGTTGGTCTGATTTATTTCACTATGAGTATGTTCTCAAGGTGCATCCATTTACCTACAAATGTCTCAGGTTTATCCCTTTTTTATGGCAGAACAATACTCCATTTATAGAAAAACTACATCTTCTTTAGCCATTCATTTGTCGTTGGGCATTTGGGTTATTTCCAAGACTCAGCTATTACAAACTGTGTTGCTATATACATGGTTGTACATATATCACTGTGGTATATTTTTAATTCTTCTGGAAGATACCAAGCAGAGGAATAGCTGGGTCAAATGGAACCTCTAGTTGTAGTTTTTTGAGGAATCTCCACACTGATTTCCACAATGGTTTGACCAGCCTACATTCCCACCAATAGTGGAGGAGGGTTCCTTTTTCCCCACAGCCAAACCAGCATTTGTTATTGGTTGATTTCTTGATAATAGCTGTTCCTTCTGGAGTGAGATGGAATCTTAGTGTTGTTTTAATTTGCATCTCTTGAATGACCATTGATGTTGAACACTTTTTCGTATATTTATTTGTATTCTTCTTCTGAGAAATGTTTATTCATTTCAGATGCCCATTTTTGGATTGGGTCTTTAAATTTAGGGGGTCTGATTTTTTTGAGTTCTTTGTATATTCTAGACATTAGACCTTTGTCTGAAGAATGTTTGGCAAAAATATTTTCCCACTCTGTGGATTTTCACCCCACCCTGTTGGTGATTTCTTTTGCTGTGCGAAAGTTTTTTAATAGGATGTGATCCCAAGCACTGATCCTTTGTGTTGTTTCTGGTGCAGCCTGAGTTTCGTTCATACATTTTTTTCCTACCCTTATGTCTTCAAGAGTTCTTCCTATTCTATCTTTCAGTAGATTTAGTGTTTCTGTTTTAATGTTTAAAGCATTAAATGCCCTGAACTTTGACTTCTTGCAAGAACTCCAGAAAGTTTTCCATAGGATGTCTAGACCCAACATCAGCGTGAGGAGTGGGTGATACAAAAAGGACAGTCCACATTGAGTTTTTGTCACTTTTTCCCTCTTGCATGGCTGGCCCACCATCATGCTGTAGTGTCTACTTCTTTTCTTACTTTTACTTTGTCCAAATTTGCTCTGCAGAGCCTGATTCTTTCTCTACATTTAAAAAACTTGGCTGCCGGTTGCACTTGTCTTGACCAATTCTTTGCTCAGTAGAGGAAGAATCTAGAAACCACCTCCAGAAAGCGACTCCAGCACCACAAAACTGGATAACAATATTGAGGGTCTTGGTCAAAAATTTTGAAAGCCTTTGGTGTACATTAATGGGTTACATAAGGCCTTCAATATTAAATGATTTGGGATTTGGGTTAGAGAAATAAAAGTACATGGTTAAAAATTATTGTCTCTGAGGGCTAGCCTCCTCAGTGATACAGTAGCTGATAGATTTAGGTCAAGAAATTAACTATCTAAACTATATATAGCATATATGAGACAGAACATTTATCATATTACATCATTCTCTCTCAGTAAAAACAAGATTCTTTGTAGAAACAGCAAATAGGACTATAAACCAATTGAATTTTTGTAAAATTAAAGCTCAATTGAAAAATAAATAAATAGTATAAATAAACACTTTCTTATTAAACTCCAATTGTTCTCCAGCAAAATCTTAATTTTTTCCCACATATTTAAGTAGAAATTTCCAATCTAAATTGTTTTATTTCTCCTCTGGGACTCTCTGCCATTTTCATATTTTGCTTTCTTTCCTATCCCTTTTCTCTTATCTTCCTCAGAAATCGATTTTTTCTTCTATGTGGCTACTTGTTACAGTCAGAAGTAAGAAAGAAGTTTGAATCTCTTAAAAAGTTCTTTTTTTCAACCATGAGTGGTTTTCTTCCCTATGACTTTTTTTTTCTCAATCCTCTTTGAAGCCTGAAGCAAATATAAAAGCTAATTTGAACTTAACATACAATTGAGCTCCTTATTAGCCTCTATAGGCATTTTTGCAGACATATAGTTTGTCCAGGGTCACAGACTTCTGACAAAAAATTGCTTCATTTTTAAAGGGCCCAAGATTTTATTTCTTTAGAACATATTAAAATATTGCTAAAAGCACAATATGAGGCTTAAGCAGAGATATGAATTGATATCTTCATAGATAATACACTTAGCAACCTTTGTTTTTACTCTACATGCTTTTTAAAGGAAATAGTGTTTCCAAGTGCATCCCTTTCTAAATTAATAGTAAAGTGCTGCATGGTAAACGTGCCCTAATCAAGTACAACATTCTATTTTGAATCTCCAAATGGAAAGCAAAATAAAATTGATATATAGGAAATGTCAGTGAATTAGACCCAGTTTTTCGCTAGATGATTCTTCCTGATTTATCATTCTATACTGTATATCTCTTTAACAATGACATTTAAATTTAACCAACTCAACCACCAGTTCTTATATCAGGAAATGTTACTCTGAATCTATTCACCATGTACAATTTTGCTTTGACTGTGTAATTTATCCTGGAAGGTATCTATAATTTTTTTAATAACATTTCATTAATGAGATATGATGTATCATAAAATGCAGAGATTTAAAAAATTGACTTCTAAGAATTGTGACCATTGTATATATTACTGCAGCTGCCACTTACAACATTACACAGAATATTTCTGTTACTCAGAGTTCTCTTGGGCTCTTTTCCAAACAGCTTGCCATCCACCACTCAGTATAACCGCTTGTTAATTTTTAACACTCTATATTATCTCTGCCTATTCTTGAACTAGATCCTAATGGGATCACATGGTGCATACTCATTTGTGTCTAGTTCCTAATATTTTGAAAATTCATCATGTAAGTGCATCTATCAATACTTAATTCCTCTTTGCTGTTGAGCAGTATTCTCCTACATGAACATGCTATAGTTTGCCTGTCTTTTTTTATATTCATGGAACTTTGACTTGCTTTGATTGTTATGATAAGGTTGCTATGAACATTTCTGTGCATGCCTTTCTGTGGACATCTCTTTTAATTTTGAGGGCAATAGTATCTAGGACCAGAACTGCTGAGTCATCGGGTAAATATTTTAAAATTATTAAAACCAGAAATTAATTCTCACTGAGATCACTGTGCCTCAAAATCTAAAGAAACATTGTGGCAGGAAGGAGTGGGGGGAAAGGAAAGATGAAAGAGTTAAGATGCGTTACATGTACCAACTCCCCAGGATGAATTTAATCATATGTGCTGCAAGCATATCATTTTAAAACTAATTAAAGTTTAAATTAAAAAAATAAAGAGACATTGTTTTTAGGGTTCTACCCATGGCTTTGTTTATTTTAGTATATTTCTCACTTTATGCCTCAGTTATAGCTTGTTTAAAATGACTACTGGAGTTCGCTTATGCCTATGATACATTAGTTCATTGGCACAGATTGAAATTATTTTAAAATGGCTCTTACAAATTCTTGGATAATAGATTAATCACAGTAACTAATTTAATTAGCACATAAATTTCATAAAGATGGACATCATTTCATTCAGTGCTACAACCCAAGCTTGTAGGTTCCTACATGCACAGAACTGAGTATTCTATAAACATACATATTAAGGTTTAGATCTAGAGTTTCTCCCAAAACTTTTACGCACTCAGAGGCAGAGTTTCTGGAAGGCGAGTGGGTCATGGCAGCACTGTACTCCTCGGCGATGAATCCCGACTAGTGAGCCTGGTCAGGGGTGGGTTCTGTGGCTGCCACCTGGAAGGGTGTGTCTCCCTCCCAGGGTCGTCCTCTTGCCCGCTGCTTGCTGGCCACAGTGAAGCGAGCAGCGTTTCTGCCTCGGCCTTACCACCATGCCATTCCTCATTTGAGCCGCCCAACCATGCACTGTAACTGTAAGCCAGAATAAACCTCTCCTCCTCTAAACTGCAGGTGTTGAGTATTTTTGTCCCAGTGACGGGAAAGTAATGAAGACAATATGTTAAGCAAATGGATTTTTAGACTATTTGCAATACACCGGGAAGCATTCTAATCATATTACCTACAGCAGGCCACTTACTTCTTACAGCCAGTCTTTGAGTCGATTCTTCATATCGTTCCTCTTTTTAAATGAAGAAATTGGGGGTGTAGGGATGAGTCGGTGTGCCCCTTGCCACATACCAAATAAGCCAGGATTTGAATCCAAGTAGTTATTCCACTGCCAAGACCTTTAGTCAGGACATTGAGAATAACTATATTGCTTGTACACTTCTTGCTTTTTAAGTTTTGTTTCAAGAAGCCCAAACACCTATCATCTAATGGAGGGTTTTTATTTATTTATTTTTTTTTTTGAAGGAAAAATTCAGGGAAGAAAATTCTATTAAACTGGTGATGCTTTCATTCATTTTCTCTCTCACAAGAAAATGAATTTTCCATCAAATTTAATTCTGGTTTATTCTCATAATGGGAGTTACAGAGTACCACTTCACTTGTATAAAAGAGAATGAAGTTTATACACACCATCCTTGAACGCATTTGTTTTATTTTGTTTTGTTTCATTTTGTCTCACATCAGGAAAGCCTGAACGTTTTGGTGTTTCTCATGTGGGTTATAAAGAACGCTGAACCCTGATGCACAGTTACTGCTGCAGAGGCCACATGCGGAGCCCTTCATGCTGTCCTACCTCATTTAGGACACCGTAATAGAACGGTATCACTTCCACAATTCTTAGCCTTTCCTTATCTGTAAGTCTCTAGTAATGCAGACTTTCATCTCCTCAGTCTTACCATGACCACCGAGGTCCCCTCTAGCTGTTAGAGAGGTTGAATGTGGGCTACTGTGTTCTAATGAACTGTCTGTATCAACAGAGTGCTCATTTGCTTTCCGATTAAAACAAATCATCCCTGTTATCTCTGCAAAACTTCCTTAGAGCTCAATTATGTATTTATCTTGATAGGAAAATATAAACAAATGAATTCCAATCAATATTTATCTCTATGTAGCCAAACCGGGGCCAGAAAAGTCTCAAAGTAGCTCTTTTAATGAAATTACTCTTCAACTGCTGTGTTTGGAGGGGACTCCCTTTCTGACACATATTGACCTCAAATCTCTCCACTCTATCATGTAATTCACAGCAGTCTTCCATGAGTACTTTGGTGGCAGTTTTCTTTTCCTATAATGAGCTAGAGACTTTATAGGAAGTTTTTGAGGATGGAAAATACTGGCCAGAAATGTGTTCATGAACCTAAACATAATAATCATAAATAATTTTGCCAATAATATAGATAATTCTCCTTTAGACTTTTGTGTGATTTGACATCTCGTTGGCAGAATTCTTTAGCCATATCTAAAATGATCTGCACCATGAAAAGTTAATCAGTCCTTTAGCTCACCTAATACAGAGAGTAGAGCTGAGATCCTGTGAAGTTAAATCCAATTACTTTTCCAAAATGAGAAAGCAAAACAGTACTCACATAATTAATTTTTCTCCCTAATGGCTATTAAAACCATCTTTTGCAGGAAAAGGAGCAAATAAAAGCATTAGGAATCAAGAATTTGTTGTAATTTTACAAATTTCAGTGATCTCTTTTGTAGAGTAACTCAGAAAATAAAACCAGAGCTACTCACTGTGCTTACTATTCCCTACTCTCAAGCAGGACTGCAGTTCCTTGCCTATCACCCTTTGTGATTTTGACCATCTCCATGAACAACACATAGACGTGTTTCGACACTTCACGTCTCTGCTGCTTCACCATTGAGGCCAAGCTCTTGCCGCAGCCTTCCACCACACTCACAGCACACATTTCTCTGAACAACTATGTTTTCAGTGGAAGACTTTATAATCTTGTGATTTTCAGATGCTATACCAAATTTAGATTTTGCTGACACGTCCTTGATTTTCTAGGATTAAAACATTTTCAAAAGAAGTTTCGAAGTGAATGATGACAATGTGTTTTTATGCTTATATAACTCATCTCAGAGTTATTTCAGAATCAAGATAGAATCCTTGTCCTGTACCAAATAGAAAAAAAAAAAATGAAAAGGTAGTTGCCCTAGTAAGCAGAGCAGTGCTGTTTTTTGGTGCATAGCATTGGTCTTCTACCAAATAGGTAAGTCAAACAGCTATGTGTTAATGCGGTTATTTTAAGCTCACAGATGATTTTTTGACTTGAATTTTTGAATGTGTGTTGAAAATACATTGAGTTTCTGTGAAGTGAAATGGCTGTATCTGATGAGAGGCTGTTGTCAGGTTTAGCAGAGAATAGAGATGTAACCAAATACACTTTTCTCAGGTGAATGTACTCTCAGGGTAGTGCTATATGTGAGAACTTCTGGGAGCCAGAGACGGAGGTCTGACCTGTGAGAGTAAAGACTGATTGATTCTTACACATGCAAAAAAAAAAGGAAGAAGAAGAAGAAAAAAGAATTCACCAAGTATTTCATTCATATACAATCTTTAAGGTACTTAACGATAACACCCAACCTTTGTATATTAGATAATTAAATTCGTATGTGTGGATATAGGCTTTAAGTCTTAGATTATTTAAATTTGTATAATATGAGATCACACCTTTAGTGGACTTCCCTGAAGTGCAAACAGAAGTATTTATAATTTAATATATCAAATGTTTTTATAGAACTGTTTTTTAAATCTTTCCTATAACACTCTGTAGTAGATCTAAATTATTAATTCCAATTTTTGTCTGATAATTTTGAAATTCATTTGCTTAGAATACAACCAATAACAGGTGATACCAGTGTACCTAGGTAAGCCCATGATTCTCTTGGGAAGGTCATGTACTAATTCTCTCTTTCATTCGGTCCATTTTTCTTTTTCCTGTTTCTATTGTCCTTTGATTGCAGGAATATTTTTCTTCTAACTCTCTAAAACTAATTTAAGATTTTAGACCTTGTTCCTTGAAAGTTTACATATGTACAATATGTACCGGGGGTAGTCAGGGATATCAGATAAAGAGGCTTTGTTTTCTGTGTTCATAAAAAGGGCATTTCAGAGAATGGGCACAGTATGATATGCTACTTTAGTTTTTTAATGTAGAGATTATGAATCGGACCACCAATCACCGTCTAAGCACTGATTCTCATTCCCTGATAGCTTTAAAAACTCACCGTGCAATCACTTACTATATCGAGTTTTCTAATACATTGAGTGAGTGCCGTTTTCCAGAAGTCAGATACTGTTCAATTTAATTAGCGTGCCACCCTCTATCTGCAAGAAATAATCCACAATATATGATTATAGAGAGTAATATATATTTCACATTATCTGTCCTTAGGAAACTGACATTCGGATTGGAGCCCAGTCTTTTTCTGCTATTATAAGTTGGGCTTACACTGGGCCCAACACTGTGGAAGGGGCGACTCGGGGGGGACCGGTGTATGAAACTTGAAAATTTAGCAGTGGAGATTTTCAGTAGAGAAAAAATGAATCACAGAGGAGTAAGAGGAGTTAGTCATGTCTGGAGTCTGTCAGGTTGGTCACTTTTCAGAATTCTCTTGACAGGCAGGAAGTGGTACCCCGAGTTTCAATTCTGGAAGAACAGTCAGAGGGCACGCTCACTGCGAAGATGGTTGGTCTTGTTTTGCATCTTATCTTGGAGCGCTCGCTCATTAGTCACGTGACCTGGGAAAAGTTCTCTATTCTTCGGAATTTTATTTTCAGTAATCTTCATAGAATTCCTTTAAAGATTGACGCATGAAGATAAGACATGTGAACTACTTGGAAAAGAACCCTAACAAGATGAGCACCCAGCAGAGGTTATCTAGGATCACTACTGTTGTTATTATATTTCATTTTGGGGATACATGACTGGCAAAAGCAGCAAAATAACCAAGAAAGAGAAGTGTATGCCTGAAGGAAATAAATTCCAAGCAGGTTTTGAAAGGTAGGGAAATTCGAAGGACTAGACAGAGAGCTGCCTGCTTTGTTCACTAAGCTGACATCAGAGAACAGATGAATAGGCAGTACTTCCAGGGTGAACCTCAGGGCTGCCGATGAATAGACTCAGAGCAGTATGGAAACCTAAGTACGCAGTTGTACTGTCTAGGAACCTGGGCCTGACAGTACTTGCGCTGACCAAGTTGCATGAAAAACGCCATTTTGAGCCTTCATGACACCTGCAAACCTCTAGAACTTACCTCCAGATTGCTCTGAGAATTGGGGCAAGATTAAATTGGGAGCCTAGCTGCGGCAGTCGGAGGAAAGAAGGCAGTATAGAGGAACAGAGTTGAAAAAAGAAGTGCAATTCTTTTTCACAAGTACTAACCATTGTAAGCACTCACAGGAGAAAAAATAAATCAATAAAGGCTGGAGTAGTTAACTGAATGGGTGAATCAGAGCTGAGTCTTAGAGGATGCATGAGATTTGTAGGAGGAATGAGCAGAACAGAAAGGGAAGGAAAAAGTGATCAAGGACCCTGAGATTGGGATGAGCATGATGTCTGTTCATTAGTCAGCAAGGATCTTGTTCTGACTAACACAGAATTGGGATTTCAAGGTGCTTGTGTAGGAAAGACTAGATTAGGCATGATTTATAAATCAGGCACATGAGAGAGGATATGATGGGGAAGGAAAATAAAGTCATTAATGTTTCCAAGCAGAAGAAGAGCATTATCTTAGTTATTTTGGGCTTCCATATCAGCACACCACAGATAGGCTCACTTACAGAAAATAGAAAGTCTTCCCTTTCAAGATGGCTCCTTGAATGCTACATCCCTGGAAAGGAAGGAACACTCGTCTTCACATGGCAGAGAGCAAAGGAGAGAGCGAACTCTGAAAGTCCTTGTTAAAGTGGCATCGATCCATTCATAAAGGCAGGCCAACTCCCATTCAATGTCCCCCTCCCCCCTCCACTGCTGCACTGAGGACTAAATTTCAATATGAGTGCTGGAGGCAACAGAAACATTTCAATAATAGCAACTAGCAGACACACACACACACACACACACACACACACACAATAATGGCACATGACACAAAATGGTTCAAAAGAAAGTTTGAGGAGAGAGAGCAAGAGAATTAAAAAGCCTTTTTTTGAATAACTCCTGTGGGCTAACATGATGTGCAATTTAATTTTATCACAATGTTGTGTAGAAATGCTAATGTGACCATTTTCTTGAAAGGGAAACTTAGAAAGGTAAAGCAATTTGTCCAAAGTAAGAGGCTGAGACAGATTTATTTAAGACTCAGGTGAGCCTGATTCCAAAGCACATTTGCTTTTCCTGGATGGTGCTGTTGACCATATACCAGGAAAGAGGCAGAAAGAAGTTACAGGGATCCAGGCAGTCAGGAATGCAGAAGTGCAAGTCCAGAGAAAAGAAGCAGCACGAGATCAACACAGCTTCCTCAGTGAAAGCTCACTGTCCCTCTTCTATTCTTCTGAACATTGTTTGTGTCTTCCTTCTTCCTAGTCTCACTCTTCTTGTACCATGGATGTTCTTAAACAATGTATATGAGTAAGACAGCTTGCACTGGATTGTGGGCAGGAATGAGACTAAGTCTAATTTTTTTTTTCAGACAAAGAGCATGCCTCACTTGGCAGAATAGAAAAAAAAAAGCTTAGTTCTCTTTTCCTGTCCTTTGTCTTATTCTTTTTATTTGAACTACTAAACAATTTAGAGAGTTTCTAGTAGAAGAATGAAAGTACCTAAAAGAAAAATAAAATAGTAAAAAATAAGTGCACTAATAAAAATACAAGAAAATAAGGAGAATAATTTGATTGATGATCGTTCTACAAATTATGGTTAATGATGCTTTGTTCCAAAAGCTTTATGTTATTAGCCTTTAGATAAAACCTCAGTTCATAACCTGCACATTCATTAAACTTGAAGTAGGCAAATGGATTGTACTCAAAACTCAATAGACTGAATAAAATCTCTTCTTAAGGAACATTTTCTATTTGTTATTGGTCCATGTGGACCTCAAGGGTAAGGGATACTACTTATCAACTCATTTATAAAATGATGAGGCTGGTAGATAATATAATGGTTGAGAGAACCAAGATGAAAAATTATTTCGATAAGCTCAAATAATGGACCAAAACTAACAAGATAAAATTTAATAGGAATCAAAGTCAAGTCCTACACTTAGGTTCATGCTAATAAATCTATATTATGGGAGAGAGACTCATGTAGAAAATAGTTCATATTTAATCTATGAATGATATCTTGGTTTTTTAGTTGACTGAAATTAAATGAGATTAAAATGTGATTCTGAAAATTAATTAGAGCATGAGATAGGGAGCTAAAAAATTGGAGTTGGAGAAACGTTATAAAGGGATTCCATGATGTTTCCCTGCTATTCTTCGTTCAATATTATCCAACTGAGTACCTACACCAATAAAGTATGTTTGCCTTAATGTTTATAGATGTTTCCAACATTTTTGAGTGTACGTGTTCTCTACTCATCCCATGGCCAAAATCTGATCTCTTTCTACTTGGTGTGTTTTAGTTGAGCACTTTTCCTCAGCTGCCCCCAAAATGACACAGAAGACCAGGATGTAAGATGCAAGAAAAATTATTTTTTTGTCCTGTCTAAGATTCTCCAAATGTTGTAGTCAACTCTTGGCTGAGACATTCTTCCTGCTCACTCAAGTCCTAAGGACTCAATAGCCCTCTTTGGTGACTCTAACATACTCAGCATCTGAACCTGAGAATGCAGTTGTGTGTGCTTGCTGCTCCTGTGGTCACTGCCCTGTTCTCCGGGTGAAGTTAGCACTGCTAAGCTCTGTGCCTACAACTGTGACCACATCAACTATTACCACCTCTTCCTGTGCTCAACATGAGCCACCTTGTAACAAATAGTTCTGTACCCTTCTCCAGTGACATGCTGCCATCTAGAGTTTTGTGGTTGACCAAGGAAAGTGTATCAGTTGTCTGTAGCCACCTCCCCACATTGTCCCACCTAAGGAATTGTGTATTCTAAAGGCAAATGTGCGAAACACACACACACACACACACACACACACACACACACACACACACGGTGACTTCTGACTTTTTCAACATTCATTAGAGAAACATTGGGGTTCAATGAACCTCATTGATTCTTCTCGTCTCTTGGCTATTTTGTAGGATGCTACATCTTGCAATGGAGGAAAAAGCATTTTGTTGTCATGGAACTCTTAGCCTGATGAAATGGTTTTTATAATTCGTAGAACATTGATTAAGAAAGTAGAATATTGGCATAGGAGTAATTCATATTGACGTTTTTCTGTTAGATTTTGTGTGTATATGTATGGAGAAAGGATAGGAGTGCAGATTAATACCAAACTTCATGTATGCCACTGATACAGTGTAGTTCTGTAGATTTGTTTCCAGATTAGAATACCTGCCATATTCTTACAATCATTATCATGGTGAAAGGCGCGGAGGTAGTAGCGTTGGTTGTAGTGAAGATGGGTGTGCACCTGTATGTGTACACCTGGTTTTGGATGTATGAATATATTTTCAGTCATCATCTCAAGTCCTAATACTGACACGAGTAGATTTCTTTGAGGAAATCAGGATCACTCTTCTATGCTTTCTCAGCTAAATTTATTGTCTATGAACAACTGTAAAATACAAAATGAAATAAAATAGACTGTATAGGTGGACATACTGTACAGTAAATTTTAATATTAAAGCCACTTTTGCTAATGCACAGGTGACATAATGACAAAGGGGTCATCAAGAGGTACAATGGGTTAAAGGTCTAGTCCTCCGGGGAAAGTTTGAATGAACGACACTTTCCTTGTAGCCATGAAGAAGTGAAGACACAGGAGATACAATGATTATTTTTATATACACACATATGATATGTGGAGTGGGTTTCTGGTTAACTTACCTGGCAGAACTCATAATTATAAGTATAATTTTCAGTGAGGTGCAATAGCAAGTTTTGCATAGCTAAAGTTCTTCAATTCAACTGCTCTTTGGAAGCAGTAATATAGATTTCTAGGTATTGAAGTGGCACCAACTAAAGCTTATGGCCATCTAACAGAAACTTCATAGTAGGGAGGCAACTAATATTTCATGGAATTTTTTCTTCCAATATGAGAACCCTATGATACTAGGTGTGACCTTTGGTCTAGACCCAGGGAGGATCTTCTGTTAATGGGTAAGCTAAATGGCCAGGATTATACTTCACAGTTGTATGTCTCAAACAAGACAGTTTTTTTTTTTTTTTAAATTTTGAAAAAAAAAAGATGCGGCATCACTTTCAGTGATTGCTTTATGACTCTTCCTTCTTCCTGGGTGGGAGGATGCTGAATAAGGGAAAGAAGGCTTTAAAAACTGGGAATAAGACTAAAGTTGTTTATATTTGTTGATTCATGAATATTGGCATATGCAAGTTAGCTATTATAACATGCTAATGAGAAACACTCATCATTTGTAAATATTTTATTATTTTAGTCATCTTGATTTCCAATTAAATGGAACCAAAAATTGCCAGGATAAATAAAGCACAGGAGTCATTCTTAACTTTAATTTCTCAGTAGTGTAATAAGATATTCTAATGGCTGATAAGTGTTTCATTCGAATTTGAGTAATACTTTGTCCTTCATCAAGAAATGATCAGGAAGAGAAAAGGTTCCTGAATCTATTAAGGTATTACTTTCTGCTTTAAAAAAATATACTGAAAATTCAGCAAGCAACTGTAACAGAGAAATGTTGCTTTATCCTACTTTACTTTTTATTTAAATAAATTTTTTTTGGAGGATAAAGAGAAAGAACCTCCCCTCTAATTTTTAAAGAAGATAGAGTTACATGTTTTCTCATTAATTTTTTTTGAACATAAAAGAGAATATCTAAAATCCAGCAGTGTATCACGACCTCTTTTGACCAACACTTGTGACACCTGGAAAACAACTTAGTGAAGAGAAAAGGATGAAAAGCTCTGAGAATAAAGAAAGAGTGGAATGGAGAACTAAAAATCACAGAGAAACTATAGAAACTGAAGCAACACAGATTAAAGAAGGAAGGAGGGTGAAATACTTACCTCAACTCCCCGAAAGAGGGACATGTGTGCAAACTCAAGGTAACCCCAGAGAGGTCAGTAGCTCTGGGGAGAAATAATGGCCTAACCCTAACCCCTAGAAAGCCCACAGTGGTTATAAACTGTAAATCCAATGCGAGGTTTTACTCTGAAAGTGATTCCTTCCAAGTGGCAGGCTAGAGATGGAGGAGAAATCCATTGTAGTACCAACCATATTTGAGAGAGATTGGTCAGGAGTCATTTTGAGAAGTGGTTGATTGTTTAAAATGGAGCTGCTCCAGGAAACAGAAGCCACAGAACAATTACACCTCAGGATTTCTTGAGTCACCCTACCACAGTGACTGGCTGGGAGACGGCCATAAGAGACATTTGCCAAGAAGATGAAGTCTAGACACAGACTCACTGAGAAGTCGAGTTCAGGCCAGAAAAGACAGTGTGGTTCCAGCCTCAAAGTGAGAATCCAGGCCAGTTGTGTATGATTTTCAGAGGGGGCTGGGAATGAAAGTGATGACATTAAGTCCAGCAGACTGCTTGTCCCTCCTCCCCCCACCTTCATCCAGCACAGACCTCAGTGGTCTGTTTGCTTTCCTTATCTCCAGTGTGATCAGGAATGCAATTTCTCTTGGACAGTTGCCACAATCTGGGGTGTATGGACAGAGGTATCACTGGAGTAAGGGAGGCAGTTCACAAACCCACAGGCAGTAAAGCTAGGCAAGAGAAAGCAGTGACTTGGGGTGCATAAAAGGACTTGCACACTAGGAATGGCTGGAGCGAACACAGCTTTAGAGGAAACACATACCACTGATTGATCTTGCTCAGCAGGAAAAGATGGACAGTATTCAGCATTCACACAACAAAGAGTGAATATGAAAAGAATGCAGGAACTCTTGGTGACTCACTGTCTCTCTTTCACATTTGGTGGGACTCCACGACTTAAGCAATGGAAAGAACCACCGTTCAAGTACATGGAGGGATTGTCTGAACTTATTGCAATTTTTATGTACATTTCCCAGATTTTGTTTTCATTTTTCCTTTCTTTTGCTCTTTTTAAAAAATTTTTCTTCTTTTTCTTGTTCATTTTTTGTTACTTTTCTCTAATTCTGTTAATTTTCTTTTACTTTTTAATTGCATCCTCTATCTCATTTTTCTCTCCCCATCCTTCTCATCTTTTTTCTATATAGTAATGGTCATAGTGATCCTCAACTGTGCATAGAAGAGGCAAACATAACCTAATAACCAATATACTAACTAGTTCTGACACTCTCACAGCTTTTCCCAGTCTCCAATTATACTTCTATCCCTCTGTTGTTTCTTTTCTGCTCCTACAAATATTCTTTTTAATCTTCTTTACTCAATCTATAAAAATAATCCCAGGAGAGTCATAGGTCCTCTTTGCTGTTATGTATTGATATTTCTCTTCCTTACTTCCCTTCTTATTGACTCACTGCCATCCCTTTTCTTTTTCTCCCCTCCTCCCTCCATATCCCAGTCTACCTATTAGTAGCAGTGTAGAACAATTTGTATAAGTCACTGAACAAAGGATAAAATGGTTGAAACAAGTTTTAGTGTACATGATTGATGTATGATTAGATCTGTTAACATTGATATAACAGGTAGAGATGTGTTGCTTGCAACACAGCAATTGGGTCAGATCTTACTAAATTGAGTAGGATGAAGATGAAGCTAAATGCCAAAATGTAAACAAAGCCAAGATCACATCACTGGAAAGCAACCACTAGTTAAAGAGCTCTCCATACTAGCAACAGGATATTTTTACTCTAATTGATCTTCAGCACTCAATGTGCGCACATATGCGTGCACACACACACACACACACACACACACACACACACACAAATACAGAAACATGAGAAATCAAGGCAGCAAAATGCCTCCAAAAAGTGCTAATTTAACCACTAATCCATAAGCATTGATGGGGAGAAAATGAAAAACAATGACTGAGTTATATGAAGTGATAAAAGAAGAAACAAACTAACAAAAAAAAAGATCAATGAAGTGCTGATGAGCTAAAAGATGTTATAACTAAAAAGATAGTGAACTTATTAAAATGGTCAGTGAATTTAAAGAAGATACAGATACAAAGCTAGCTGAGTTAAACAAAATAATACAAAATAAAAATGAAAAGTTTAGCAAAGAATTACAGTCCAAGAAAAGGTGCCAAACAGAAATCCAAGAGATTAAAAAAAATTTTTTTTAAAGTATAGGCAGCAGAAGTAATGAATGTGAGGAAACAATTTCAGAACTAGAAGATAGGGTTGATGCAGGTAACTACATGTTGAGAGACACATTAAAAATAACCAAAGATCATAGAAAACGGATTCAACAACTGCTATATGATACAAATAAATTTAACCTAAGATTAATTGAAATTAGTGAAAAATCAGAAGACGCATAAATGGCATATAAAGCCTATTTGCAGAAATCATAGCAGAAAACTTTCTATGAATAGGGAAACAACAACATATAGGTAAGCAAGGCATATAGAATCCCAAATAGCAATGATCAGAAAAAATATCTTCATGACATATTATAGTTAGAATCTCTGAACTTCAACACAATGACAGAATTTAAAAGCTGTGGAGAAAAGCAGCAAATCACTCATAAATGTAAATGTATTAGAATTGCAACAGATTTCTCAACAGAAACGTTAAAAGTCAGGAGTACTTGGAATTAAATATTTCAAGCCCCAAAAGAGCAACTTCCAAATCAGACTGATATATTTTATTACAATATCTTTAAGAATTGATGGGGGAAATAAAGTCTCTCTGTGACAAAGAGCACCCAAAGAAATTCATGACCACCAAGCCAGCATTACAAAAAATTCTCAGGAATATCCTAGAAAGAGACATGAAGCCAAAGATGCCATAAAGTCTTATAAAATGAATACACTAGGTAGGGTGAGTAATTAAGTAGAAGAGGGGGGGAAAAGGGAATCAGCAATGGAAAAGTAATGCAAAGAGAAGAGTTAATCAGTATGTTAAAAAAATCACTCTTATTGTGAATGGTCTCAATTTCCCAATTAAAAAACACATATTGGAAGATAGGATCAAAAAACAAAACCCAGCACTATGCTGTATACAAGATATACATTTAATCCAAAAAGACATTCATAGACTAAAAAATCAAAGGATGGAAAACAATATTCCATGCAAGAAAAACTTGAAAACAAGCAATAGTAGCTATCTTGTTTTTGGACAAAGTGGACTTCAAACCACAACTGATCAGAATAGGAAAAGAAGGTCACTGTATATTGGGGAAGGGAGCAATTCAACAGGAAAAGATAAGAATTCTGACCCTATATGCACCGAACACTGGTGCATCCAACTTCATAAAGCAAACAGTGCTGCACATAAAAGATCAGATAAACTTCAACACAGTTACATTAGGGGCCCCCAATACCCGACTACTACAAACAGAAAGCTCAACTACACAGAAAACAACAAAGAAATGTCATAACTGAGCTATACTGTTGAATAAATGGTTTCAGTAAGTATCTGAGTGTTCTACCCAAGACTGTTCTACCCAAGAACAACAAAATACACATTCTCCACAGTACACAGAAATTTCTCCAAAATAGACCACATACTACCCCATAAGGCATGGTTAAATGCATACAAAATAACTGAAACTATCCCCTGCATACCATCAGATCATAGTACAATGAAAGTAGAAATCAATGGCAAAAGAAACCACAGAAATAATGCTAACAAACAGATTAAACAAAACACTCTTGAACAAGAAATTGGTCATAGATGAAATTAAGGGAAAAATTAAAAAGTTCCTAGAATTAAATGATAATGCCAGTGCAACATGCCAGGCCCTGTAGGACACAGTGAAGGCTGTTTTAAGATTGAGGTGTGTAGCTGTGAATACCCATATCAGAAAAGCAGAAATGACCACAAATAAATAACTTCATGATATACCTCAAGAGAAACAAGAACAATCCAAATGCATAGCTAGTGCAAAGAAAATCTAGAAAGATCAGAGCAGAAGTCAATAAAATTGAGGCTAAAAAACATGCAGCGTATTAATGAAATGAAGAGTTGGTTCCTTGAGAGAATAAACAAAACCTTAGCCAAACGTACCAAAAGAAGGTAAGAAAATACTGATATCAGTGCAATTAGAAAATAAAAAGACAAAATCACAATGGACACCATTGAAATCCCAATATTTGTTAGTAACTACCTTGTAACCTGCACCTTAATAATTTGGAGAATCCAGAAGAAATGGATAGATCCTGGATACATGTGAATTACCAAAATTCAACCAAGAAGATATGAAGACTCTGAATAACACAAAAACAGAAAATGGAATCGAAACAGTAATAAAAAACTACTCACAAAGAAAAGCCCAAGACCCAATGGATTCACCACTGAATTCTAAAAAGAACTTCAGGGAAGATCCAACACCAATACTCTTCACATTCTTTAGTGAAATTGAAAGGGAAGGAATCCTGCCAGATTCATTCCTGGAAGACGGCATTTCCTTCAATTCAAATCTAGACAACATATAAAAAAAGAGGAAACTACAGGCCAAACTCTTTAATGAACCTAGATGGAAAATCCTCAAGATACTGGTAATCAGAATGCAACAAATCATCAAAAAGATCATACATCAATGACCAAGTAAACGTCATTCCAGGGCTTCAAGGATAGCAGCACTGCCTACATAAATCAGTAAATGCAATGCATCACATGATCAGGAGCAAGAACAAAAATCACATGATCATCTCAATAGTAGAGAAAAAGTCTTCGTCAAAATCCAGCGTCCAGTCTTGAAGAAAATCCCAAAGAAAATAGGTATAAAGGACCTTATCTTAATCTGATAAAATCCATTCATGAAAAATCTACTGCCAACATCATATTAAAGAGGAAAAATCCAAATCTTTTCCTCTAAAATTAGGAACAGTGAAAGGGAGTCCGCTATCATCACTTCTGTCCAATATAGTTCTCAAAATTTAACCACAGAAATCAGACAAAGGAAAGAAAGAAAAGGGATATGTGTAGGAAAGAAAGAAGTTAAACCATCCTTACTTGCAGATGACATGATCTTTTACATAGAAGACCCCCCCCCCAAATTCCAGAGTCTCCTAGAAATAAAAAAAGAGGAATTCAGCGTGGGAGAAGGATATAAAATAAACACACAAAAATTAATAACATTACACCATTAATGAACTCATCATCAAAAATTAGGAAAGCGAATACAATTCATGGTAGCTTCAAGAAATATTAAGTACTTAGGAATTAACCTAACCAAGGAAATGAAAGATGTCTGTAATGAAAACTGTAGTATTCTGAAAAAAGGAGATTGAAGAGGGCATTAGAAATTGGAAAGACATGTTCTCTTCCTGGATATACAGAACCGATAATTTCAAAATGGCCATACATATGTAGTATGTCATATTACACACGTATATATGCATATACGACATAGTACATATAGTACATATATATGAATCTAGGATACACACACACAAACACACATATATATACACACACACACACATATATGTATCCCAATCAAAATACCAATAGCAATCCTCAGAGAACTAGAGAAAACAATCTTAAAATTAATCAATTTTAAAATCAACAAGAAGAGACACAGAATCACAAAAGCAATCTTGAGCAACATGAGCAAAGCAGAAAGCATCACAATCCTGGATTTCAAGTTATATTTTAAAACTATATTGATAAAAACAGCATGGTTCCAGCACAAAAACAGATACATGGATCAATGAAAAAGAGTAGAGAACAGAGAGACAAACCTCATGCACATTCAGCCATCTCATTTTTGGCAAAAGAGCCAAAAACATATGCTGCAGGAAAGATAGCCTCTTTAACAAATAGTACTGGAAAAACTGTCTATATACACACAGAAGGTTGAATCTAGACCTGTATCTCTCACCATGCACTAAAATAAAATCAAAGTATATTAAAGTTCTAAATATTAAAACAGAAGTATTTGATCTCTTGAAAGATAAAATAGATAAAACTCTTGAAGACATCAGCCAGGTAAAGACTTTCTGAACAGAATCAGAATTGCACAAGAAATAACATCAAGAATCAACAAATGGGATTATAATAAATTTTAAAGCTTCTGAATAGCAAACAACTACTAGATTGACAAGACAAACTACAGAATGAAAAATAGTTTTTGCCAGCTACAAGGATAGAGGACTACTGTCTAGAATATATAAAGAACTAAAAAAAAAATAGACCTCTCTCAAATAAAAGACCCAATCAAGATATGGGCAGCCAAAATGAATAGACATTTCTCAGAAGAAGTACAAATAACCAATAAAAACATGAAAAAATGATAATAATCTCTGGCTTTTAGATGATTGCAAATTAAAACAACACTGAGATTTTATCTCCTTCCAGAAAGAACTGTTATTATCAAGAAATCAAACAATAATAAGTGCTGAGGAGGCTGCACAAAAAAAGGAATCCTTCTACATTGTTGGTGGGAATGTAAACTAGTAAAACCACTATGGAAATATCTATGGAGATTCCTCACAGAACTAAAAGTAGAAATTCCATTTCACCCAGCTATTTCCCTTTTAGGCCTTTTCCTAAAAGAGTTAAAGGCATCATATTACAGTGCCACAAGCCTACCAGTGTTTATAGCAGCACAATTCATAATGGCTAAATCATGAAAATGGCCTATATTTTCATCAGCAGATGAATGACTAAAGAAAATACTGCATTTATGCACAATAGGATACAACTCTGCTATACAGAAGGGTAAATGTGAGTCATTTGTAGGAAGATAAACTCCCCTTGAGACCATAATATTAAGTGAAATAAATCAGACATACAAACCTAAATACTGCACGGTTTCCTAATATGAGAAACCCAACATATAAAAAATTTAAAGCGCAGAAAAAAGGTAGATAATAAAAAACAAAGAAATAGATCACTTACAAATGGGAAGGATATCTAGAGATGTAGTGAGAGGAGAGGGGAGAGAGAGGAAGAGAAAATAAAAAGAATTAAGAAGTGTTATGTACATATACCAACTCCTCATGATGAATGTAATCATTATGTGTTGCAAACACACACTACTAATAAAAAAATTAAAAATGAATATCACCGTCATTGTGATGTATAGATAGTACTTTTCTACGCTAACACAGTATAAAATTTATGCAGTTATTGAAAATCCCTAAAAAGTACAAAGGCATCTGACACACTGTAGATATTCAATAGGTTGTGCTGAATTTTTAATAAACTCAACATTATTAGAGTTGAATTGCAAAATCTTTAGGAAGTTTTCACCATTCTTGAAAATTTTAGGGCAATATTCTTTTACATGGGAAGCTAAAAACATAGTAGATTTTAAGATGAAAGCATAATATTCAGGCTATCACAGTAATTAGATTCATTAATTGTAATTAGAGAGTTGGGAGACAATCTTCATGGATTAATCTGGCATAATTCAGGGAATTGCAACTATCCGGGTCTCCAGAGTTCAGTTTTATATAGATAAATATTAATGCAATATTGTGCAATTTGTACGATTGCATAAAATATGAGAATTTAGTCTTTTAACTTATAAATACTCTTCCTGGTTTTAATAACCTAAAGGGATATTATACATTATGACATTCAATATTCTATATACAGTGTGTCTGCGTGTGTGTGTGTGTGTGTGTGTGTGTGTGTGTGTATTCCTCCAATGGATATCTGAGACAAAAATGTGGTGTGTCACATTCATATTCATGTAATTATTTAGAAGTAGAACATTGTTTTTAACTGTGAAATAGAAATCCATTATGAAATAAATTCTGATTTGTGTCCAAACTGAACTCAGACCTCTGTAATACCGTACTTAAGCTACTTGTGTAAGATAATACAACTCTTAAAATGTGCAGGTGACATATAGCCCTGGCCAGTCCCTGAAAATAAGTAGAATTCAAAGGTACTAACATGCAGAACTCTAGAAAACTGAATGGAACTGTAATTAGAAGGCCACATTTATATATAGTATATTTTTTCAGAAATAATTCATACAGTTAAGAGAATTTAGATGTGGGGTTGACAGCCCCAAAAGTATTTTTCTTACCCAGATATTTAATGACAGTAAACATTTCAAATAAGTAAGTATGAAATAAAAAGTGGTATTTCACACACATACACACACTCCAATATATTGATTGAAGTTGTAGACATCCTGATATTCTGATTATTATTTCCTTGTAGATTCATTTATTAGTTATGTACTCAAGAGTCTTTCTGAAAAACCTGGATACTATTGAATTTTGATTAAATGATTAATGGTTTGTGTAATGAAGACAACAACTCTTATTTTTGGGATGTACATTTTGAATTGCAAACAAATGTTTTCCTTTTCATCAGCAATCCATACCCTTTGCTGCTATTCCCTAGAGCTTTATATTCAGAACAGTTTGGACTACAATTTAACATAAAAATATCTGTCATTGCAAGACAAATGAAACAAAGTTTTTCGGGATACATTCAATGAAGTAAGAGGAAAGAGCAAGAGAGAGAAGCAGAAGTGAGCAGCAGTTTAATTGTTTTCTCCTGTGTATTAAATTGGGGGTGGAGGGGGCGGGTTGAGGAAAAGAGTGCAACCACATTAACAGCATGGGCTGGAAATTCTGCCACATATCCATTGAAAGTAAGTACTTTAGAAATACTTTTTAAATGATCTAGAGTTGGCTGGATCCAATGCATACTTCTTACCATGAATTTTCTATTTAAAAAGTTTTAAAAATCTTAGATTTTAGGAAAGAAAATGCAATCCATATGTTACTGATTCATTCACACTTATCATATTTTGCGTGAGTAGGTTGGTATCCAAAAACTTTCAGTGTTTTTCAACCAGGAAGTCACATTTCACAGCACTGAAAAGGACCTTGGACCTGGTAAGTTTCAAATTTCATTTTAAACTCAGAACCCAAGGAATCTGAGTGGGTTCTAAACTTGGCAATATGCCCGATCCTTGGTTAACATGTTGATGGAGTTATATATATTCCTATATATACGGGTTAAGAATGGAGCTGTTAATTCTATTTTGATACTGATGGTAGATATATTGGTTTTGACTTCCTGGTTTGTTTGCCATGAGGAAACAATTGACCACTTGTTTTATTATTCAAAAAATTTTATATATTGACCTATATCCTTAAATATACAATAAGTGTTATCAAAAATGTAACAAAGCTGGCATATGGAAAATGCATAATTTTCCCGAGGGGTTATTTGCTAATATGGAACACAGGCCTCTAAAGTGATGAAAGTACGGACTGGGGAACAATGGGTCATGATGGCTAATTTTATAGGGAACACATGCATACAATGTAATTTAAAACACATGCTACAGCAGTTATAGTAAAAGACTCAGAGAATTAGAAAGGAATTCTGTTTCATAAGAAAAGAAAACAGTTCGCTTTTTCTCCTGAATTTCTCTTCTAGGAGAAAGATCCCATTCACTAATGCTTTAACAATTGCAAGGCCCACCCACAAACCTCACATCATCTCTCCAATCCTCTCCTTCAGGTACGGCCCTCTGTAGTTGACTGTTCAGAGATGTGATACAGAATTAAAGGCAAACAGTTCAATATGCGTTTGCTGTCTTTCTAATGCAGTGTTTATTAGCTGGTTTTCAAAACTAAAATAGTGTGTGTTGTTGATTACCCTCACAAATAGAAGGCCACAATCTATTAAAGGGGCTGTTAAGAGAAAAGAGATTGATCTATCCATTCTTGTTTGTAGGCAGAAATTTTAGGCTGTTAAGAGCACTATTTTAAGGAGCTTTAAGAATGGCAGGTCAATGAACTTCTAAGGAGTTACTTACTAGAATTTTATCACAAGTTCTATATTCATGCCTGCCAAAAAGAAAATGAATCAGCAAGAGAGACAGAGAGAAAGAGAGAGAGAGAGACAGAGAGAGACAGAGAGAGAGAGAGGGACAGAGAGAGAGAGCAAGCAAAACTCTTTGGGATGATGTATTTTATGTGTCAACTTGACTGGGATACAGGTACCCAGGTATTTGGTTAAATATTGTTTCTGGGTGTGTCTGTGGGGGTGTTTCTGAAGGAGACTTGAGTCAGTAGATTTAATAAAATAGACTGTCCCTTCCCAGTTAGATGGGTCTCATCCAACACAGTGGAAGCCTTAATAGAGCAAAAGACTGGGTAAGAGAGGATTTGTTCACAAATAATCCTTGTGTGGGGATGGTTTTCCAACTGAGATCAGTTATTTATCCCCTGCAAATGTCTTCATAACATGTTATTTCATTTGTTGTATTCTCTACAACTCGAAGTCCGCTCCTTAATTCTCTAGACTCATAAACATGATTACTGACCATATAGAATGAGAACATTAACCTTTCTCAAACAAACTTACATTGGTTAATTTAACAGGGGAAGTTTTGTGAGAAGACATTTTTGGGGGCAGATACAGGGCGATGGGGATTGAACCCAGGGCCTCATGCATACTAAGCGAGCCTTCTACCACTGAGCTATCCTCCCAGCATGTAGATTATTTTTAAAATATTTCTCTAAGCCTACCTCCTAACATAGGGCCAGGAGTAAAAAGATGTCTTTGCATTGCACAAAACAAGAAGGATAATTTATTAATGTGTAGTAAAATTATAAATGTCAGAAGTACTGCGTATTTGATCTCTTTGAAAGAAGAAAAACAAAACTTAACATATAAAACTGAATACAACTCAAAAGGGGACTTTTTGAGCATGCTATTCAGGGCAAAGGAGATTGAGTCACTCAAACATTTCCTGCCTTGGGGGCTGATGCACTGATCTCCATAGTACAGGTGGTTGGAATTTCTCTAAGGACACAGACACACCCATTTCCCCATATTTAGAAATGGCTTTGCAGGCCCATCTCACCTTGATTTTATAGTTTAACTTGCAGATGACACCTGGCTTTCTATATCTCTGGGTGATGTTGCTGTTTTCCCCTAGTCTGTTTACATAGCTTCATTTGTCCCTGAAAACAAATGGCGGGTGACAGTCACTCACTAACATCTTACTTATCAAGCCTCTTTCTCTCCCACTCAGAAAGGGATATCAGAATTAGCTCCGGAAGAGTGATATTTCCAGATAACCTTGACTTTTCCCTAACTTACAAACAAAAGTAAATCATTTTCAAACTTTGAGCTATTAATAGTAACAAATTACTTGCAACAGAGCTTGCAAAAGACTGTGACACCCCAATGAATCTTGACCTCTTTGTCTAATGGAGAAAGTAAGTGGTTGTTTTGATCCTTTTGATTTTTCATATGTAAGAGCACAGTAATACACATTGCACATAGACAATTTAAAATTTGCCTTACATAACATAGAAAGCAAATTTTACATCATAAAGAAGACTTGTCTCTTTAAACTTTTAAAGACAGGAAGAATTGCATCAACTCTTAACCAGTGGGACATATTTTCTATGCCTAGATAAGGGTGAGGAGAGATAGATACATTATTATTTTAAAAACCATGAATCTATGTTCAGGGGAAAAAAAGGAAGAAGGAAAAGGTGAAAAAAAAAGAAACAAGAAAAAAAAAAGCAAGTAAACAAACCCTACATTCCCAGGTTCCTTAGGCTTTGAGGAGACTAAATATAACTCCACAGCTTTCTTATTTTCCATTAAGTAAAGAACTTCTAATTCTAGCAAAATTTTAAGCTCTGATGATTGAACTCTGAGCAGTACTTTTTACTTTCTCATCCTCTCCATGTATTTGGGGGTCAAAAGAGATGTCATTAGGGACTTGTATTTCCTGTCTCATCTTTTCCTTTTCATTTATTCAAACTTGATGGGGAATCAACTTTCGAAAGCATTTGAGAGCCATGTGCTTTAACTTCTAAAAGTCTTCCATAATTTCTACTTACCGATTTCCAAGTAGACTTCTCTTCCATGGTGCAGACCAGAATGAATTTTACTACAGAGGAGAAGTATCGCTATATAAAATATTTATACCATTTCTTTTAATTGAGCAGGGTCACTATTGTCTATAATTCTCTTATCTACTGATAACTGTTTCTTTGAAATCTGTCTGTTCACTCTTTGGCCCTAAATTTATTGATAGTTCTTTTGGGAAGAGATGTGAGTTTATTAACTGAGTCTCATTACTTCAGGTATCTACATCTGAAGCTTGTACAGTTTCCCTTTTTGTTGCTGAAATGCAAAAAGTTTCATTTTGAATAAGGAATCACAGTAAGTCGATAATAACAACATTAAAATACCCTTTCATGTCAGTATTGGAGTGTATGATTTTTGCCTACTAAATTTTTTTGGAGCCTTGGCCTTTCCTTCCTTTTCAAGCTTAACTTCTCAACTGCACTGTCTGGGCAGCTGCGATGGAGAGGTGGTATCCTCTCCTGGTTATTCCTAACAGCTAATGAAATAAAATATGACTTTGTGGGATTTTCTGAGACAAACACTAAACAGTAGGAGTGATTGCTTCCTAATATAGACCAAGAGACTGTTTTTCTCTGATAGTGAAAAGATAATAATAGTCAGAAACCAAAGGTTTAAATGTCATTTTCCCCTTCTTTATATTTCCTATTTACTTCTTTACAAGGGTCTTCGTAGAGAAAACGATAGAAAATCAACAAAAAACAGTGGAGTGGGAAAATTTACATCTTCAGGTGCTCAGGGGAAATACTTTTCCATATGCAAGGCAATGAATGAGAAAAAAGGGGCCTCTATTCCTTAAAAAGCAGAAAAGAAGGGGAAAATCCCTGTAATTACAGCTTTCTTTTAAGGAAGTTATAGTTTTAGCTGACTTTTCCCCTTTCCATTCTAAACGTATTAGAAATATATGACCTTAAACTTTGAAGAAACCACATATATTCTTTAGCTAACTAGTTAGTACTTCTCTCCAGCGTTCTCTGACTGGAGACCTCACTATGATGGTAACGTAGCCTTAAGGTTCCAGTTAACTTGTGCACGTTTGTAGGCAGCATCTCCGAAGGCAAAACACAAAACCACACTAACCTTAATCTACCCACAACTGTCTCTGATACCAGAGTGACTTCACACAAAGGTGAAGACTTGGAGGGCCACCAGTTCTTTCCATGGCTCGTATGCCAGCCAACCTCATATATCAACCAAATGTGAGCTGCAGGCGACCAGTTGTTTTTATTCACTAACCTCCTTGCTATGGACCTCCTTGTTCTGACCTCTCGATGCAACTGCTCCTAAATATGTTCCTCTTTTGCCACCTTAAACCTTTCTTCTCTCATAAATAAATGAATTGATCTCATAGTGCCACTTCTCATGGTACCACACTCTCCTTTTACTCTTTGTACCGCTCTGTCTGTCAAGGCCACTGTTCTGAGAGAAAAGTGCTCCTTCTCACGTGCTCCGCGCCCTGGGACCCAAGAGGGGCAGAGTGTTTCTGATGTGAGTGAAACTGAGCTTAAGTAGCACAGGATGTGATGTCTTGGAAAACACACACCTCATGTAAATTTGGCAGCTGCTTTGGTGCTATAGATTATTTTGTGTCTCGGGAGTATAAGCAAACTTTTGCTAGATCTTCTGATTTTTCTATAAAAACCAGAAATTCAGGTTTTATTAGTGAGAACACTCTTATAAGTATTGACAACTAACATAAACTATATGAGCAATATGGAATAAATAAAACTCATCTACAGACTAGATACGCACTGTAGCCTGCAAGTTTGGAACATTTATTCCACCCTTTCTCAGTTCCCGATATATCTTTTGTCTATGCACCAAGCCCTTCCTCTTTTGAAGATCATGCAGTCGGGCTTGTTAATCTTAATACAATCTCTTCTGTCTATCGCTAAGGTTGGCAAACTTTTTCTGTAAAAGGCCTGATAATAAAACGATTTTGAATTCGTGGGTCATTGTAGCATTATAGTATGAATACGGTCACAGACAATACACAAATTGAGTGTAAATGTGTTCTAGTAAAACTTTATTTACAAAAATATTTGGCAGGTTGAATTTTTCCTGTGGATCATACAGTTTGTTGGACTTTAAAGAATGAACAGTCCCTAGGCAAGCAATGTATGATCATGCGTGATTTGTCTTACACCAGGTTTTCCTGTTTTTCTCCCATTTCTTCCCTGTGTGTTAATCGGCCTTGTAAATAAATAAATCAAATTATTATTTGTAACATTTTCAATATACTATCCTAAATTTTTCACCTATGTTAAATTATCTAAATAGAAAAAAAGGCAGGAAATAGGCAGCTTTATTCTATAGATGAGAAAATTGAGACACAGAGGTAAACTGATTTGCCCAATGTCACATAGACAATAAACAGAAAAGCTGAACTCAGAAGTCTGTTTTCAATATCCATGTTCTTAACTATCATATTATTCAGTGTCTCTGAAGCTGTCCCCAAATCCTTGTGAGGGAAGAGACTATGGCATGCTAGTCTGCGCACAGTCATTGCTTAACTTGATGTTCCCTTTCTACTTCTTCCTAGAAAAATTCATCCAGTATTTCTTCTTTTCTTGTTCTCCATTCTATGCTTAGTAGCTATTTTTTGTGTTCTAATTACACACTAAAATGGTGATAATTTTCTACTTTTTGATATTAATGCTTTCTTTAGAGATCAGGCTACATCTTAAGTCGTCTTTTCACAGTTCTTTACATGTGGGTACTCAATAATTGCTGGGTAAATTGAGCCAAAAGTTTATTTAACTTACAGTTTTTACTATTTCTGATTGAGTTTTTTTTTTATGGTGGGTGTAATTAAAGTCTTGATTTGGTTTGTCCAAGAAATGTACCTTGAAATAGATGCATGTGCAAGTAATTTATGTGGGAAGAAAGCAAAACAATGATAGGAGACTGGACAATGAGGCAATGAAGAAAAAGTAGTTAACAAATTGTATTTTATCAAGCATCTCCCTCTTCAGTCCACTCAAGCTTAATTGTGCTGGGGAAACCCTGAAGATCAGTGTAGAATAATATCTCTGCATTGTTCTACCCAGTGGAAAAGGTTGCTGGGGTATTTATATACCGGTTCTTTTCATGGATTGGTTGAAGGCTACTCATGGGGGAAGATAATGTCCAAACATATCCAGAATGCTTCCCAGGTGGGCAAAGCGGTCTAGGTAGAGGCTAGAGACAGTCCTTGGGCAATGGAAACCAGGTGCTGGGAGTTCTCAGTCCATCCAGAGGTACTGATATAGCATGGGCTTTCTGGCAAACTGTCCATTGTATCTGTTCCACCTTCCCTCCAAATTCCTGAAACTGATAGTAAGGTGGAGAAATCATTTCTTCCTCTTCCACTTTTGCTAAAACAAGACTTTTAAAAGTACCAATAGAGGTAGACCCT
>PVJO010010962.1:0-61783 GCA_004026905.1 Hystrix cristata | reverse complement strand
TTTTTTTTTTTTTTTTTTTTTTTTTGATGCTGGGTATTGAACTCATGGCCTTGCACTTGCTAGGCAAGCACTGTGACCACTGAGCTAAATCCCCAGCCCCTGTGCCGTTTTAATTTGTTCCGTCTTATTGGTAACTGATGCTAAGGTAAACAAATGCTTCGGAAATTCTGTCTAATCTCTGACCCCGGATCATGCTAGCGCTCAAATCTGTGGTAAGGACTGGTGGTAGGGAAGTTGCATGCTCAGATGAGGACAGTTCTCCACATCCAAATGCTGTGTAACTGGTGCCAGCACTCAGTCATCTCTTTGTCTTTGGATAGCTGCCGAGTTTCATCTCAGGGGGTCTTTATTTTCCTTCAAGAAACCAAAAATCAATCACTTAATTCTTGGTGAGGTTAAGGTGGAAGACTAGAATGGATTAGAGTCAATTATGAGCACAATCTCGTCTGCTGTGCTTCCTGGGGACCAACAGAACTCTCATTAAAACAATTACTCACACAAGTCGGCGATATGACACCTGTTCTATTGAACAGACTTGGGTCTATGCTGAAGCCAAACCAGAGGAATTAAGAGAGCAAAACAGAAAATAAAATAGTTGAAAAATCTCACAAACTCCAAACGAATGGGCCTTTCGTATAACCAGGCTCTATCTATCCATCCATTATCCTCTCTCTCTCTCTCTCTCTGTGTCTCATTTTAGACTTTGAAATTGACCAACCTGTACATTAATATTACATTCATATTTTCTGAGCTAGGAGGAATGAAAACAATGATAATAGTGGCAGAAGGCGAAAGGAAATTCAATGTTGGGTAAACGACTGACTGGTACGAGCCAAGGAAACATTTGGGGCTAGAAAACACTACTGATTTCTGATTTGCTTTTGTGCCTCAAGGAAGTGTTTAGCCTCTGCGCTGGCCTCTGCATGCTGCCCAGCTGCCTCTTTACAGAGTAGATTTCATATAAGGCACTTCCGTGACTCAAAAGAATGGCTCTTTCTAAGACGTATGAAGTATTTGTCAGGTGTGAGGTGTGAGCTGGGGTTTGACAAGCCCAAGTTTCTACTGTGTGGCCTCAGAGTCATTTCAAGCTGTTTCTTCATCTTCTATGAATGTTAATTGAATCAATAAAATCCTTATGTAATTATTTTTTAACATTTTAAGTCTTTATAAATGATGCTTCATTTTAAAAGAATTTTTCATGAAATGGGAGTGAATTATGGTTGAAATGAATGTAGTGCCAAAATTGGTATTTTAATCATACAGAAAAGAACAACATTTAAATTTATGCCTCTCTGCTACAACAATCCACTGTCCCAGAAAATACTTAAGATGTTTCATTAGCACACGTAGCATTAATTCCTTCTCTGCTGGTATAATGGATTCTGCTAGCTCTGCCTTGGATTTTAAATTTGAGGTTTTTGCTGACATTTATAGGATTAAAAACAGCATTAATTTTTGCCTTGATACTTAGCTGTGCTTTATTTTTATTCTTCTTCTTTTGGAAACAAGAGTTAGTGACACAGAAAGGGGACAGAGACACTTATTTGGTAACTCAGTAAGAGACTAATTGGACAAGGTAAACCTTACAAAGACCTGTGAAGGAAAACATGAACCGAAGGGCACAGAGTGATGCCTCCACATGCTGTTTTCGGAGTTTCTCTCCCTGAAGTGGACCTGCTGATGGTTTATAGAGAAGGTCCTCCCTGCCCGTCTGCGGGATGATAACTGAATTTGAGCTCTGGAGAGCACTGGATTTGGAATCAGAAACCCTGAACTTGAGCCCCAGCTCTACTATTTACTAGGTCTGTGAACTTTGGCAAAATATTCAACTCTTTGAGTCTGTTTTCTTATCTGAAATAAACATTTCAGGGTCTTCTTAAGGATCTTCTTACCTGGATCAAGAATTTTCATGAGTCTTTAGAGAGACTCAGTTAATTTACATGAGGAAAAGTACTCAACACAGTGCTACTGCACAGTGGACATCAAATGAGTATTTGAATACTTTCTTTTTTTCCTATTTTAATTAACAAAAGATGCCTTTTGGAAAATTATTTCTTGCAGTCACATTTCTAACCACTTATGGCACAGGCAGAGACAGATGTGTAAATCACTTTGTAAAAATTTCCAGAGCGCTATCTATTATATGGTATCCCAATGAAAGAGGCCTTACCTTGAGAGCTGTCTAGTCCACTTCTCTTTATAGACAAGGACACTGACCCAGAGAGGCTAAGTGAAACGCCCAAGGTCACACAGTTACAAGGTAGCGCAGGCAGGCCTTGAAATTTGGTCTCTTTTCTGGAGGCCATCTCTTCCCTCCCATGCTATGCTGGTACAGTTGCTGCTGTTCCAACAAAGTGCATGTGGCCAGGGCCCTGGGAAGCCTGGAGCTTCAGTGGGGAGTATCAGTTTTTGGTCTGCTCATCGGTCTAAGCAAGCAGCTGAACTCAAAAAGTGTAATGGAACAAGAAACACTCAATCTAGCTAACAGATAAACATTTCTAGGTGTTTATGAAGGACTGGGAGCTAACCTTGAAGCTAACCCAAATGTGCTCTCACAGTCTTATCCACAAGGCCCACAGTGGTCTGATTGAATATGTCCTAAATAGCTCTACTGGATGGTAGCAAATGAGAGTCTAGACAGAACGGATGGGATCAAAATAGACTTGGGGGACTTCCAAGTTCAGCATAGACCACCTTTCCCACAAGCGCCTCTTCAGATTGGGCTCACAGCCCAGTCTACAGCAGGTAATGTGGCCTACTTCGAGGATCCTCACTCAGCACCATCAGTGGGCTGTATGGGGTTTTCTTCAGAGCCATTTGGAGTAATGCCTCCCGGTGGCCAGTCTGAAGGCTTGTGCTGGGTTATCTGTGTGTCTAGAGTCCTCTAGAGAGAGTAAGAAATGGAGAGCTCCTTGGAGATTTTCTTTCAGTCATCATGTGGTGAGGTGTAAGTATCTGCGTGTTTTAAAGTGTCTCAAATGCTTTGTTATGCAGCCGTCACATTAATGCACACAGGGAGGGCTTTGGGGAGGTAGAAGGGACTGCTACAAACATGAAGAACCTCTCAGCTGCTGAGCCAAGAGCCTGTTTTGTGGCACAGACATGGTAATGTGACAAAGTGCTTAAGTGTTCTCACCTCATTCCGCCCTTCCATGAGTGACTCCTCCCTCCTACTGTTAAACAAAATTGCCCCTCCACCAGAATCTGATCAAAGACTCAGTACACCTCTCCTTAGTGCTTCACTCTGCCTCTTTCACGAGAGGCAAGTGCCTTGAGTTTAGAAGAGAGATTGCATACTCTTGAATGACCCCCGTGCTGTTCCTGGCACATGGTAAGAACGCAACAAAAATTAAAAACAAATTAAACAGTGCTTCCTTGTTATTGAAATAGCATCATCTATATTTTGGCTGTAAGAGAAAAGGACATTGACATGCTTTGGAGAGAGCCTAATGTGACTGAGAGCTCAGTTTTATTTTTCCAGGGAACTTGTAAAGCTCTCTTTCCATGGGATAAAAATTCTAAATGCACGAGCTATAGAAACACTTACAGTATCACTTTAGGAGACAAGCCATTGGCCCCTGGGACTTTTGCATGGCTTCCGTGATTCTCAGAGTGGTTTGGCCAGTGGCTGTTAAACAAACACAGATGCTGATCTGAGAAGCAAAAGAAAGCTAGAAGATGGTGAGCCCACAAATCTACAGTAAATCAGCCCTTAAATCAACTGGAGTACTGTGGGAAGCATGCAATCTTTGAAGCAGATTCATCTTCAACTGCTCTAAAGTAATTTGGGGATTTATAAAACTGGAGTGTGAGGATGAAGAAACAATAAAAATATCAACTTATTCTGGCACCCAAAGAACTTAAGTGCATGAGCAAGAGTTACTAACCATGATAAAAGAGACAATTCTGGTTTTTATTAAAAATAAGCAAAGTGGATGTCCCAGTTGAGCACAAATTCTGTTCTGTCTCAACTGTGGCTCAGGCCAGATTGGGCAACTGTAGCAGACTAGGAGTGGTACTACCATAAGATTATAGAACCGACAGTGATCTCAGGGGAGAATTCATCTCAGGGGAGGAAAGAGATAGACTTAGATTTATAGGGAAGCCTCAGCCTTAAAAGATAGTGGGAAATTCATATACATCTTCGTCTTTATTTCATACTTTCCTCGGACCTAATCTTTTTGAACTAATGTCTTGGTCTATGGAGTGGAGAGGGATAGGGTGAGGACAAAGTGCTGTTCTGTACAAAACTACTGAAATATTAAGCAGTGTGTATAAAGCTGTACCTTCTCCAGGCTGAAGTGCTTTACTCTTTGTCTCTTGAGCATCGTGTGAGTAGAGAAACTTAGTTCACAGCTACTCTAATGAAACTTGGTGTTCTCTCCAAATTCTCAGCATGTCCACATTTCTGGAAGGCTCTCAGTCTTGCATCCTAACAGACCTGTCTCATCTATGTAGTCTCGTCCTCACATTCTGGTTCATCAGAATCTCTCCTCCGCACAGAGTGTGCACAACGTGCATCATGCAAAGCAAATCCATTTCCCAGGGGGAACCCGACGCCTGCCTCCCTGCCTCCCTCCTCTCAGGAGTGTGGTACTGTGCTTTTTTAAAAAAATCGTTTTACTCAAATGAATCCATACACTTAGATTTTGTCCGTTATCTCTTTAGAGAAGAGAAAGACCAAGTCGGGGAAAAACAAGAGAAAAATGCTACAAACACCTATATGTTAACAATTTAATCACATGATGGCTGTTTTAATAAAAACTCTGTAGAGCTTGGGCTCCAAACAACCTGTTTTGATGTCTTTCTAAAGAGAAGAACACAAAATAAAGAGCAGAGATCTTTACAGTTTCACAGAGCCCCGTACAGCTTTGGAGAGAGTCCATTGAGGGTTCCTGTACAAAACAACCCCAAGGCAGGTGATGGTAGCCAGTGTCAACAGCAGAGGGATGCTGAGATGACAGCGGTATATCATGGCAGAGGCTCCTGACAGCACTCTCTGCAAGGAGACCAGGGAGAGGCAGAGGCCACGTAGTGGCAGCTGCAATGCCTAGGGAAGATGATGGTGATTCCCAAGAAAGGAGTGGCATCCAGTGAAAGAGCGGGACACTGTGGGCTCTGCCAGCCACTACAGGGCCTCTTCACATGGGCCACATGCACTGGAAGCTTTGGGAGCAGACATCTATGAATTGGCCTGGAAGAGAAATGTAAGAAAATGGCACACTCTCAGTGATAGTGTGGTGTCAACTCGACTATCATGTATATTCTGTTTCTCTAGTGAATCCTAACTGATAGACTCTCTGTAGTCATTAAAAATTGTTTGAAACACGTGAGCTACATCTTAATAGCTGAGGGATGACACTATAAGCCAGTATAAGCCAATGCAAAACATCTTATTAATGTAACCATGTTGCTCTTGTTTCATGACCTTCTAGGGAGTAACACAAATCTAGGAGTGACGACATATGACAAAAAGTGACCTCAGTATGTATTCCAACCTGACATAATGATATTCAGGTTTTTATATCAAAATCTAGACAGGGATCTTCTTTTAATCTGAATTATTTTGGGGAGCTTCCAAGAATCTGTGATCAAAAACCCCAGGCCATGGGCCAGTACCAGTGTGTGGCTTGTTAGGACCTGAGCCACATAGCAACAGGTGAGCGGCAGACAGCTAGAGAAACTTCATCTGTCTTTATGGCCATTCCCCGTAACTTGCATTACTTTCTGGTCTCCACCTGCTGTCAGATTAGCAGCATTAGGTTCTCACAAGCGTGCAAACTCCACTGTGAACTGCACATGTGAAGGGTCTAGGTTGCATGCTCCTCATGGAAAGAGAATGCCTGACAACCTGAGGTGGAGCAGAGGCAGTGCTGCTAGTACTGGAGAGTGTCTGCAAACTCAGATTAACATTAGCAGAGAAGTTTGACTGCATGTAGACCACAATAAGTCAATAGATTGCAGACTCACATCAAAACCTTATCAGTGAGTGGCAAGGCACCTGAGTTGATGTACTTTAATTATATTAGCTGTGTCTGGTGGCAGGCTTTATGTCAGAGTCCAACACTTAGTTTAGTCCATGCGTGGCCTGCTCATTATTTTATTTACCACTCCTGCCTTTCCTCTTTCTTGCACTGCAAACTTGTGTGCCTCACAGTTTTGGGAAGCCCACAAGCTAATCCTAGCTGAAATAAATAAAAGACAGATGTCACTGGAGAGATTCTTTGAAAAGGGAGAAAGACCAAATCATGTGACAACAGAAAACTCCAAGACTGCCAACAAAGAGAAAGCTGCATTTTAAAGAAAATATGAAGAGTCTTACAGATTCATTGCAATGAGTGGTTCACATTCTCCAAACTGCTTTGTACAAGATGTGTTAACTGGTTATCCAACAAAGCCACGTAACCTTCCAAACTGCTTCACCACATGGAGACCAAGTTAAGAAACCCTTTACTATTGGCAAAAAGCTGATCCCACCCTGCTGCTGAGGACATTTGCCATGAACTTTTAGAAAAGGCTGCAGTTCAAAAGATGGCGTATGTTTTTCCTCTTTCAACTAGCAACATAACTAGATGAACTGAAGAAATACTGTACCAGAGGATATTGAAACATACGTGTTAGAAAGGGTTAATGAGTCTCTGTGGTAGGCAATCCAGGCTGACAAGTCTACCAGTGTTGACAACAAGGCAGCAGGGCTTTTTGTGAACAATACATTCTTCAGGAGGATGTGCACAAGGGCGGGTTATGTGCGCTTTCATTGCCAACCAACACCAGAGCTGCAGAACTATTCAAGTCTTTGAATGATTCCATATCAGGAAAACTGAATTGGTCCTTTCACGTCAGTATATGCGAAGATAGAGCAGCAGCCATGAGTGGAAGCTTTCTGGTTTCACTGCTTGGGTCAAAGGCGTGGCTTCTGAATGTGAGTCTATGCACTATATCATCTGTGGAAAAATGCTGACTAGCCGAAAATGTCACTTGAACTTAGTATTTTGCAGGGTGTGATTAAAATTATTAACCACGATAATGTACATGGCCTGAATTCATATCTGTTCCCGTGGCTCTGTGAGGGCACATCTGTTCCCTGGGCTTTCTGGACACAGAGCACACAAATCTTCTCCTACGCACAGAAGCAAGATGATTTCCTAGAGGTAGCTTACTGGCCGGGAGTTTTGAGTTACGAGTTATGACAACCACTCCAGAGATTTGTTTTAGAAAAATGGTCACTACTGGTTGCACATTTCAGTGACACAGGGTGGGTTACAAAGTTTGCTTCCTCATGTGACATATTTAACCTGCTAAACAAACTCGGTCTGTCACTTTAGGGGAGAACGGTGATTGTGTTTCTCAGCAGATAAAGTGGCTGCACTCAGAGCCAAAGAAGGATTATAGAAATGACAAGTATTAGGATTCTTAACATGTTTCAGACATTAGCAAAGATTTTGAAAGAGACCGTGTTGGGGCCTTCTTTCTCCTAGCAGCTACAAAATCAACTCTCAGCTTTCAAAAGAGTTTGGGTATCCCTCCCCTAACTGGGAGAGAATGGATCTGTGACCCACTTGTGCATAAGCCAGGAGAATTGACTTTGTATATGCTAGAAGAGGATCCACCGCTTGAGATCACAAATGACAATTCCCTTACAATATATTCGAGACAATTTAAAATTGCCATATATTCTGGATTAAAATCAAGAAAGAACATCTTGAAACTGCCAAAAAGACCCTGAAAAGCCTGCTTCCATTTCCAACATTCTATCATTGTGAAGCAGCATTTTCTGCAGTAACAGCAACCAAAAGAAAATTGCAGAGTAGACTGGATATAAGCAACACATTTTTTGTGTTACTGTATCCCCTCATGCCAGATGGGATCATCTTGTTGCAAGAAAACAAGTTCAGAGCTCCCACTGATTCTGCAGTATGGTGAGTTGTATAATCATTTCATTATATATCACAATGTAATACTAATAGAAATAAAATGCACAACAAATGTAATGCATTTGCATCATCTTGAAACCATTCTCCCTCCACCCTGAAACTGGTCCCTGCTGTCAGAAGGACTGGGAACAGCTACACTGTTAGCTTCAGTATTCTCATAAATGTAGAATCTGGAATACATACCCTCCACGTAGCTCCTCACAGACATGCTCCTAGCCTCCAGACATTAAGTGTGGGAATTAGGTGGATTTATTGTAGTATTGGTATATAAAAACTATATGATCATGAATAAGCATCTAGTATTAGCATATATTTCATTGGCTAAAATGGATAAATAGATAGAAGAATGAATGGAGAGTAATGCATTTTAATACTCTATACTATAAAGTCTACAGGATTTTTAAAGTAGCTAAATAACGTGAAGTTAGCCCTTGGAAAAATAGTTTCTCGGTTTTAATTCTTTAAATATTGTTGATAACATAGAACGATAAAGAAGAATATTGGACTACAAATAAATAGGTCTATGTCTGCTTTCAGATGTGTTTTTTCATTTCTCCCCAACTCAACTTTCTCACTTTTATAATGAGAGAATTGAATTAAGTTGTCACTTGAAGCAATTTCAGCTCTAAATTGTCATGTTTATGGTTTTGTTCTGTTGTTCTAAATGGGGCAGAGCAATGATTTTGGTGAGCTTGTGGTGTACCTAATTTATGACATATGAAGTCACTTTAACATATAAAGCCAATACAGGCAGAAGTTCTGTGGACGAACCTTGAGTGGGAGGTAGATTTTACAGTGCCTTGGTGCTCTTCTAACTGCTTCTGCTGGCCCCTTGAGTGTTCTTTTGACAGCAAATTTGTAAATGATTTGCTAGGTAAGTGGCACTAAGGCACTAACGACTAACCTGAAGTGATATAGATAAAGCCACGTCTTGGACTGAGACTTTGGTGCCAGTGAATCTGGTTAGTTCAAAAGTCAGCCAGGAAGAACACGAGCGTTTTGGAGAGATGCTTTATAGGAGAGGAGAGGGAACCAGTTCTACAAAACACCAGCTTTTCTTTTCTCTGTGATTTCAAGACCAAATTCTGTAAAATGTTTATGTCAGCTCCTTAAAATATGAAGACACGAAGAGTGGAGAACTCCAGGCGGAATTTCTGGGCAGACAACCTGAAATCAGACTCAAGGAAACAGAAGTGAATTTTAAATTTATCAAGTAGCACGATGTAATGTCACATCAATAACAAATGCCTGGGGTCACATTTTTAAATAATGGTCTGGAATTTATCCCCATTATCCTCCTTGCTCCCTTTTAAAATAGATGGCTAAGTGAGAATTGCCATCTATCCTTTTCCCATTCTTCTTCCACCCAATTTGACATAAAAATGCTGTTGTTAGAATCCTTACTGCAATCCATCATGTCCTCTAAAAATATTAACAATTCTTTTTGACCTAGTAGAGGACAGTGAGTTTCAAATTGACTTGCTGATGGGGGTAAGTGATAGACTATGGTGCTTTTTGGCTATTTTAGGTAAAGCCTGTTACCGACATAACTCTGATGGATGGTAGTAAAACACAATGGGCAGGAGGGGAAAGAGGACAATGAGAAAAATAATCATATTTCCCCTACCTTCCTCTCTACCTACCTCCCCACAAGAGAATGATATGCCAGAGAGACTTTCACTGTGAAATTTATAATTGTTCCTTTACTTAGAACAGCTCAAGGGTATATATTGAAGGACTCTGCAGGGGAACTTGTTGAAATTGTCATTGAAAGTAAAGAATAAAGCATGGAAAAAACAAAACTTCTTCAGAATGATGTCATTTCCTGAAAGTCAGAGTCGTCATGTCTTTATTCCTTATACATCCATAACCAATTTCTTCAGGTTTTGAAAACACCATGATATTGTACTAATTTAGATTTTATATATGAATTTCCCCTTAATGAAAAATAAGAAGTCAAAGATTTCTTTGTATAATTTTTACAATTTTTTTGTATTCATCCAAAATGAACTCATTCATTAAGAACTTATGAGGCTCCAGTATGATAAGCACTGTTAAGTTCTAAAGAGAAAATAAATGAGAAAAAGAATAGTTCTCCTTTCAAGAAACATATGGTTTGATTTTTCTATATTAAAACCACAGCCTAGAGAAGTGTAGCTGGAGAAGTCCTTAGGTTAAATATGCTGTTCTTAACAGGAAACTAAAAGTAAATAAGATAAACTAGAGCTTACTAGTAGAAATACAGGGAAGAAAAATCAGCTAATTCTTAGTTTCTTGTTATAGCTTGGTTAGTTATCTTTACACTCACCCATCCTTTTCCATGTTATCTAAGCTGAAAATGCAGTACTGTTGTATTGGCCACAGCTTCCTTTCTTATACTGATGACAGATATGAATAGGAACTGGAGGAAAAGCAGTTCACTGGTCCTTTCTCTCTTGACCTGAAGTTGTATAAGATATACACCTGCAAATTGAGGAAAAAACATTCTTACAAATAGCAATTAGCTCTGATTTTTCTGTAGCATGGCAGGGTAATTATGGCTTAAAAGGATCTATGATTAGAATAGTACAAAATTCCCAACACATAAAAATGATTGTTTGCGGAGATGGAAATGTTTACTACTTTGATTTTTTATACCTGTATCAAATTATCATACAGTATTCCATAAAGATGTTCTAATATTATGTCTCATTAAAAAAATAAAGAGGACTTCCAAGTCCTTTTCAAACCTTCCCCCTTCCCCTACTTTTATGTAAGATAAGTAGTGGGATCATCTTCAGTACTATCTAATTACTCCTATCAATGTCACTGCAAGGAAGAAGTCATTAATACTGACATTCAAAGAGTTGGCTAATTCACAGAAAAAAGAAAGTGGTACAATGTATAATTGAATTAACACTGATTGCAACAGAAGCTCTAGACTTTTGTTTGTTGATAATGGTGTGTATATTTATTAGAATTATTTTATTCTTAAGATATTTCTTTGAGAAAGAAATTTCAGTCATATCAGAAGGCATCACAATCTATGTCAGTTTCTACAGTCATGAATAACAAAAAGAGTTAATCATGTAGAATAGTTTTCAAGTTGTCAAGGATGGATGGTAGAGTAGGAAGTACCAAGATCCCAGATTTGAAGCTATATTACAAAGTTACAGTGATAAAAACAGCATTGTATTGGCACAGAAACAGAAATGTGGATAAATGGCACAGAACAGAGGAAGCAGAAACAAACCCAGACACATTCAACTATTTGATCTTTGACAAAGGGCCCAAAAACATACACTGGAGGAAAGATAGCCTTTTACATAAATGGTGGCAAGAAAATTGGGTACCCAAATATCTCACCATGTACTAAAAACTGAATCCAAAATGTGTCAAAGATCTAAATGTGAAAACAGAAACGCTTAATCTGCTGGAAGACAAAATAGGCAAAACTCTTGAAGACACAGGTGTAGGCAAGGAGCTCTGTTTTCTGTGTCACTGGGGCTCTGTTTTCTGAACAGAGCTCTGTTTTCTGAACAGAGCCCCAATGACAGAAGAAATAATACTGAGAATCCAACAAATAAGATCATGTGAAATTAAAAACTTCTGTACATAAAGAAAGACAATCAACAGAGTGAAGAGACAACCTACAGAATGTGGAAAAATTAGACCGCCCAAAATAAAAGAACTGATAAAAAATGGGCATCAGAAATGAATAGATCCTTCTCAGAAAAGTACAGATGGCCGATAAAAACTAAAAAACAAAAACAAAAACAAAAACAAAAAACCCCAAAAAACAACTTCAACATCACTGGACACTAGAGAAATACAAAATAACCTGCCAGAAGGAAGAGTCTACTTTACTCTTCTGTGTCTAATTTCTTAAAGTGAAGACATGTGTAATTAATCCAGATAGCTCTTTTCTTATATACGACTTATAGCTATATGTTTTCTCTAAGTATTGTTTTAGGTGCATTTCATAAATATTTGAAAATTTAGTTGAAGTATTTTCTAGTTTCCTCTGTGTTCTTGTTTCTGATTTGAAAATTTTTAGGAGCTGATTGTCCATTTTCCAGATATTTGATTTTATTTCCTCATTGGTATTCACTTTTGATTTAATTTTATTTTGTTCAAAGGACATATTTTGAATAATTTAAATCCTCTTAAATTTATAGAGATTTGTTTCATGGCCCAGTACATGTTCTTTATCAATGAGTATAATATATACATTGAAAAAGAATCTCCATCTGCAGTCTTAGGGTTCTACAAATAACAATTTGTAGATGTAGGGTTCTACAAATAACAATTACTTCAGGTTGTTGATAGTGTTCAGGCCTTCCATGATTTTATTTTTTCTTTTGTTATATTGTTCTAGCAATTGCTGAGAGAGGGTACTGACAAACTCCCACTATGGTTACATCCTTTTTTTTTTTTTTTTTTTTTTTTAAGACAGAGTCTTGCTGTGCAGTTCAGATTGGCCTTGAATCACTATGCATCTGAGGCTAACCTTAAACTCATAGTGATCCTCCTGCCTCAGCCCTCCAAGTGTTAGAATTACAGGCACATGCCACCATGCCCAGCTCACATCTTTTTGAATAATATTTTTACTTGTTTCTTCAGGGATTCCAATATTACATAAACTTTAATATTCTGTTTAGATTTAATATTTTATCAATCTAAATAAAATGTAGGAATATTGCAACCACATAAATTCTCCTGTTATTCCACTTTATGTTTCCGTCTTCATGCTTTCAAAATCAAGACAATTGTGTAATTGTTGCTTTAGACAGAATCATGTATTTTAAAGAATCTGTAGGGAAAAATAATCTTTTATATTTACAGATATTTGCCATTTATTTTGCTCTGAGGATCCATATTCACTTCTGCTATCACTTCACTTCCACCTTAAAACTTCCTTTGGTATTTACTATAAAGGAATTTGGCTAGAGATGAATTCTACTCATTTTCCTATATATCAGAATGTCACTATTTGAAAGTCTCACTGGATTATGTTGGCTGTTCTTTCTTTTTGTTGGAAGATGTTGCTCTGTCTCTTCCAGCCTCTCCTTGTTTCTGAAATTTGTGATTATTGGAACCATTTTGGAGCTCCTTTAAATTTTTTTAAATGTATCTTTGGCAATTTCAGAAGTTTGATTATGATGTTTCTAGGCATAGAATTTTTCTATCCTATTCAGGATTCAATTAATTCCTTGAATATGTACATTTATGTCTTTCACCACATTTGGGAATTTTCATCAGTTATTTCTTCTGACACATTCTTCTTCCCTAGCACTTCAAACACGTGTAGTTTGGCTTTTGATATCCTACAGATTCTTTTGGTGTTTATTTTTCAATCTTTTTCTCCCTTTCGTCATAATGGATAGCATCTATTCATCTATTTTTAAATTCACTGGTTCATATTTAATTTTTATGCTTTAATTGAAGACGTCTAGTTTTTTATATCAGGTATATTTTTCTTTTATTTTTATTAGTATGTGTTTTTAATATATAACAAATGCATTATTTGAAATTGGTCCATATACATATTGCAATTTAATCCTTTTTGCTTCCCAATTCCCCTTCACTTCCTGTGGTCTTTCCCCACCCCAAGACCTCCTTTACATCTCTACGAAGTTCATCTCCCTGTTTCCTGTCATCTCTCTTTTGTTTTGGTCTTTATTTATTATTTGGGTTTCTCATGTAAGAAGAGCCATGCAATATTTAACCTTCCATATCTGATTTATTTCACTCAGTATTATGGTCTCCTGGATATCTGTTTGCATCTGTTTATGGATTCTATTTCTTTCCTATTTTGAGTGTTTGTGGTTTCCATTTCTTTCCTATGTTGGGTGTTCATGGTTTCCACAATTTTCTTAAACTCTTCTTCTTTTTTTTTTTTTTTAATCTGTATCTGCTCTAGAGTTACTAATCATGTATTTCATGCTGGTCACCATCTCAGCAGTTATGTGAGAAATTATTTCTGTTTTGATTTTTTTCTAGAGCCTCATTTATCTACTTTGTTACTTCCACTGTTACCGCTTCCAAGAGTCCAGGTGGGTGGCTTTTGGACTGTTCCACCTCATTGCCTTCTGGGTTTGCCTTTGGTGGGCTGCAAGTCTGGGGTTTCATCTTGCTTCCATGTCTTCTCATTTTCATTTTTTTTTGTTTAATTCCTGGGTTTATGCTTGTAAATTGCTCATGGCAGGTAGCTTTATTGCTAGTATCGAGAACTGACTACTTTCTGAGAGATGTCTTCCAGGTGTAGCTGTTTTTTGGATTTTTGAGTCTATTGTAAGATCCTCCCTATTAAATTTATCAGGGCTGAGAAGTTGCTATTTGGCTAGCCGCCGGTTCTTTGGTCTTGCCCTATAGTGTTGTTTATGACACTCAGGCAATCTCAGTCTTGGCATACAAGGAAGAAGAGCTGATTAGAACAATTCTGCCACCTTGGCTAAAGTAGTACAGTCAGTAATAACAATAGCATCAAACACAGCCTAGAAAATGACAAACTGTAGTAACTATTAATTTGCCACCTTTAACTGTACAAACTAGATTTGTGGTTCTATAACAATATCTAAAATTAACCAGAAAATTGTATACACTAAGTAGGCCCTCAATATCATGATTTTCAGCAGTGGGTAGACTCCACAGCATAGGAGCTCAAGGTGGCCTGGAGGAATCTGTCCGGAATGACCTTTCCTATGCAGGAGTCATCTGAGAGGCCACATGGGACAAAGACTGACTCAGGAAGCCCTGTGTCACTTGCCTTCCATGTTGGCCAGCCTGCTGTCCTCATTGTCTGGGGCCCCAGCAAGACTCAAGCACTGGCTGCTTCAGGGTACTTAACGGACTGCTCCACTACATGCTGAATGGGTTGTTGAGTTCTGTTTGTTTGTTTTTCAATTCCTTGTTACTGTTTTTGATACCTCAGGAATACCACTGTTGAACTTTGTTTTGGACATTAGGGTATGACCCATGGCTGCCACTGAATGCAGACTCTATTTGGAGTCTAGCTGTTATGGTTTGTGTCTAGATGTGCCCTCAAAACCTCATGTGGTCATAGGTAGGGCTGGATCTAGAGTGTGTGATTACTAAATTAGTCCACTGATTGCTTTGGCATAGTTCTGCTGGGATCAAGGATGTGATGCTAGGATTAAGGGTATTAGGATTAAGGGTGGGAGTGCTACCCACCCTACAGCCAAGTAGACTGGATAAAATATAAGGGACAGGAAGAGATTTGCCTATGCCTTGCTTCTACCCTTTGCTTACCTTGCTGCCTTCTGCCTGTCTGCCGTGCCATCTTGCCTTGGACCCAGGTGATTGTGGACCGAAATGTCTACAAACTGTGAGCTAAATAAACCTTTCTTCCCCTAACTTTGGGTGTTAGGCATTTTGTCTCAGCAATGAGAGAAAATTAACTAAGATACTAGCTCACCTTTTTTTGTGATAAGAAGATGTCATTTCTCGGGATTAAAATATAAAACCTAATTAAAAATTATTGTGATTTTACCCTCGAAGGAGAAAATTCAAAAGAGATTAGGAAGAAAAAATAGAGAAATAGAAGAAGAGAGATGAGAAGCAAGGCTGGGGGACAGGGGAAGATTATGCAAACTTTGGGAAACTGGTAAAGAAGAAAGGAGGGAAAGAGAAGGAAGAAATAAAAACAAGAACAGAGCACTAACAACAAAAAACCAGGAACAAATTTCACATTAATATAAAAAGAAAAAAAAACAAGAAAAAAGAAAGAGGAAAAAAGCAAAACAACAACAACAAAGTCTGCTTCCAGGTGTGTCTCTGCTGTCACTGGTAGACAGAGTAGGCAGGCCCAGGTCTGTGTTGATTAATCCCAGCAGGAGATTTGCAGTGGGGTAGTCCGTATTTCCAGCTGGGTTCAACAGCAAGACTTCACCACTAATTCCACTAAAGTTCAGGCTGGTCTCTGGCTGTGAGGATGGAACTAATTTGTTCAGCTAGAGATATGCCGCATGTCTCCTGCCGGCTTGGACTCGGCCCCCTGCCGGCTTGAGCTTCACCCTCTGACCTTCTCCCAATTTGAGCTTGATCTCAGCTCCACCCGCCCCTGCACACAGAGCCACCAGCAGCTTCTCTGAGATCTGAGCTCAGTAGGGCCCTTTCCAAGATGGTGACTGGCCAATCGCCCTCTCCTGGGGGATGTCTGAACCCAAACAACTCACCAGCCCCTGTAGTGCCCTGTGTCCACTGCTCCGTTCTGCTCGTGTGTCTTTCCATGGAGGCGTCTGGGGTCTCCAGTAGTCATCATGCAACTGTGAACTCCAGCCACCTCTCCTGCACCACAAGCTGAGCCAGGCTTCAGCGAGAAAGAGCTGTCTGGCAACTCCTTCTTCTGAGCTGAGGTCTCGCTCTCTGCTTTCCTGGTGAGCTTCACATCTTGCTTCAGATCCTTGCTGGGTCCTGGGAATCCACTTGCCTCCATCTTCTCCTCCTCGTGTTGCTGTATTCCAGCGTCTGGACAACAAATCTGAGAGGCTTTTTCTCTGCTGTTTACCGCTCTGCCATTTTCCTGGAAGTCCTGGCATTATGGTTGCTTCTATAAACATGGGTGTACATGTATCACTGTAATATGTCTTTAACTCTTTTGGGAATAGAAATTATATTTTTAAAGCCTAGTATTCTATTCAGTTCACTTTTACAGGACCTATTTATCTGCTGAGAAATTCCATTTTTCCATTCCCTTTTAGTGTATTTTTCTTTGCCTCATGGTGAATAGTCACAATGGCTGCCTGTGGTAGACCTAATATGGTCAACTTGAGCCAGAACGCCCAGCTGGACTGAGTTGGTGTGATGCTGGGCATACTACATCCACCTGAGGGTTGCTGCTGATGCAACATAAGGCAGAGTGGGAGCCGTAGCTAGTTGGCGGGCTGTTTCCCAGGAGAAGCTCTGCTGCGGCTGGTTCTCCTGAAAGGAACTTGGCTGTCCTTGTCAAGGAAGGAGCTCGGGGCCTTGCTGTCGTCGAGGGTGGCTGCTGTTGCTTCGGAGGAGCTCTGGCTGTCATCTCTGCTGCGAGCATTGTATCCTGGCTCCAGCCATCACATGCAGACACAGATGTACGTGGGACAGTGCTGTGGGCTCCCAGCCCTCATTTGGATCTTTTGGGTCTCCAGTGCCTAGACGGACATTCAGCACCTTCTGCATTTGGCTTCTGGATGAATATTGTAAATGTCCCTTATTAAATCTGCTCTCTTGTGACCATTGGCTCTTAAAATCTAACTAACACACTGCCTTAAAATCTTTTTCTCATATTTTAAACTCCAACTCGTTGTACAGATGATATTTGTATACTATATTTTCACTGTGAATTGGTAACATTTTCTGAGTAGTTTCTGATTAAATTCTGTACATGGCACACTGTTGTGTGGTGTAGCCCCTGGGAACTGTATACTCCTCTGGTGAATGTTAATGATTTGTTTAAACAGGCAATCAACCCATTTAGGTTCAGAGCTCAAGTGTGTCTCATTCTCTCAGCTGTCATTCACATCTCTGCTCCATACTCTAATGTTTTGCTCTGTTGGTCTGCTCTGTCCCTCACACACATTGTAGACATGAGCCAAAGATCAGTATGTTTATGTGAGTAATGAGGTCATCTCTTTCTGTGGCTCTTTCTGAAGTGAGATTTTCCTTCTTTATGCTCCAGCCCCTGTGATCTCCTTTTTCTGATTTCTCTGGTGAGAAATATGAGGATTTTATTGGAGTTTTAGTACTCTGCACTTAGCACCTCACAGCTTTGGCAAATAGGGTCTATGCACAGGGATAGCCCCACGTTGAGGACAAAAATCCATTCAGGAAACTCATTTTGTGTTTCTTCAGTTTTGATTTCCTTGAACACTCTGATTGTTTTTATTTAATTTTAGGGCCATAGGTAGTTGTGTTTTGTATTTTATCTTTATTTTTTGTTGTAAACAACTTGAGAGTTAAGCCAGGGGAGATATATGCAATCACACCAGAACTAGAATCAGCACATGCATTTCTTTTAAGAATTATTCTTCAGTATTTCTTTTTTTTTTTTTTTTTCCTGTGGTGCCGGGGATCAAACTCAGGGCCTTGTGCTTGCAAGGCAAGCACTCTAATCACTGAACTAAATCCCCAGTCCCTTCAGTATTTCATTTTAAAATTATTAGAAAATAGGTTTTGTCTTCCATTATATGATTTGTTTCCTAATTGGTTATCACTTATATAGCTGAAGGATTTTTATTTGCATACACTGATTTTATATCTTTCTTTGTTGTTTTTATGCTAGCTTTATTATTGATACTTTTGCCTTTTATAGCTATTTTATCAACGTTTTCTAAACATGCGATTTTGCTTCTACTTCAGATTTCATGTTTCTCATCATTTTTCTTGTCTATTGTACTGACAAATACCTGTAATATGTTTTTAAACAATAAAAGAGGTAGTGGGCATCTTTAACTTATTCCCAAGTTTAGTATGTTGAACTACCTCTAACGTTTCCCTATTAAGAAAATTATGGTTCTAGAGGTCACACACACGCACGCACACACACGCACACACACACACACACACATTATATACTTAATATTATACTATTAAAGAACAATCTTTATTTTATTGAGTATATATTTTTAATTGAAAATGGGTAATGAATTGTGTTAAAGCTTTTTTAATATCTATGAGAATATTTACATATGATTTCTCCTTAAATATTAATGGTAATAAGTGATGCTGATAGATTTCCTAATACAGTTATATGCCACTAAACAATGGGGATTTGTTCAAAGAAATGTGTTGGTAGGCAGTTTGACCATTGTGTGAACCCCGTAGAGTGTACTTCCACAGACCTAGCAATATACACAAATCCCTTGACCTGGCTTTTGGATATAGTCAAGAAACATAGCAAACATAAGATGCATAAGGCAGCTGCTGGCATATTGAGGCATACTGTTTATAGTAAATTATTTCAGTATTGATAAGGAGGACATTCTCACATAGCAATAAAAGAATATATAGTAAATAATAAACTAGTAATGTAATTGTTTATTATTATAAGTATTATGTACCATATATAATTATATGTGCTATACAATTTTATGTGCAGTAGGTTTGTTCATTATGCCAGCAACACAACACACACGAGAAGTGCATTGTACTATGACACTCTGATCAAAATGCTATGCTGCTGACATACACATACACACATACACACAATTGGTTTTCAGCATTCATGATAATCTTATATGATTAATTTTTCTCATTCCTTAATGTTTTATTTTATTTGACTCAGGTAAGATGTCGTTATATAGATTTATCAGATATAGTGAATAGGTCATGTGTTTTGTGAATTCTTTCACTTCCAAAAAATTGTTTTTTGTTGCTTTCACACCTGAGTGATATTTTCTGACTCAAACTTTTGGGTCAAAACATTTTTTGCTAATTTTGTGGTATGGTGTTTAGTGTTAAAGACAGTTAAGTTTTTTATGTTTCTTTTCTTTCATAAATAATTTGATGGGTTTTTATTGTTGTTGTTGCCCGATGTTTAAGTTTTGATGCCACACTCCTTTTGTATTTTCAAAAAATTAGTAGATTTCCTTTTAATTCTATCTTAGTGAACATTTTAAATAGCCTTGAGGAATTATTACTTTTTTAGAGCTTCAGAGTTTTCTCCAGAGCTTGGCATACCATTTGGGCACTGCTGTAGTTTTCAAATTTAGTTCTTTAGCATCTTTATTTACTCTATGGTAAACTGTTCATATTTCCTCTTAGATCAGTAGTGGGTGTATATAATTTCCTGGAAAGCCACTAATTTTATCTAGTTCTTTTTTTGCGGGGGTGCTGGATATCTAAGTCTTAATATTGTTTCCCTAAAGCTGATAAAACCATGCCTATAGTTATTAAGTGTCATATTTCCCATTTTCTTAGTTATCTATTAATTATATATTTTATTAGTGTTATTTTTGTTATCGTTAGAGAATTAGCTCTTGGATTTATTATTTCTATAAATATCTGGCATCTAATCAGTAATTCCTTGTTATTTACTGAGGGTTTTTATTTTGCTTTATAGTGATTTCTTTTTAAAATATACATTATCAATTTTTACATGGGCTGGGTATGTAAGCTCTACATTCTGCTCTGCATATTATTCCTGTATTTGCCATTTAGATTCATAATCAGATAAACTAAACACTCATTGCCAGATCTTCTGCTATAAGCTTTGCATTTATATCCTGGTCGGCATAACTTTTCTTTGGGTCTTTAAGGATTTTCAAGACAAATTCAAGAGCTCCTAGACCTAGCATGATCCAAATTACTTGTCAGTTGCCTTCACATCTTAATGGCAGATTAGCTGGATATAAAATCGTGAATCAAACTTTCTTCCCTTGAGGATTGTATACCAGCTATTAAGGTTAAATATGCTGTGGCAAAGTCTGAAATGAATCTTTTGCTTTTCTCTAGCAAATGATGGGCTTTAATGTTCAAAGTCTTCTTCTCTTATCTTTGATGAGGATAATTCTACTAGACTATATTGCATAGTGTTGCTGAGTGTGTACATGTTTGTCCTATGGCATCGTGTGCCCTTACCATTCATAGATTAGAAAGTTAAAAAAAAATTAGCAGTGTCACAAATATATTTAAGTATTCTCTGTCAATTTTTTTCAGACTTTTGGGGGATGGAGGAGGATGGGACAGAGGGAGACAATTGGTTACGTTATGTTGAAATTTGTTTGTTTTCCATAGAGATAATAGTTTTCATTTTATTTGTGTTTATTTCATTTTGATCCTTTTCCTCAAGCTTACAACTTGTGTCTTTTATTATGTTTTTAGTAATTTTTAATTTTTCCTTCTAGTGTATCACTTATCTCAGTTATGCTTTTAATTAGTTTTCATTTACATGTTGCTTGAGTGAAAACTCAAACTCTATCTTCTCTGTTTGCTTTATCATGTCTTCTTTCTTATTTTAGAGAGAAATTCTTTGAAAGCAATTAAGATTCTAATTATCACTTCTATGGGTATACATTTACCATGGTGTTACTTGTTCTATCAAAAAGTTCTTGAATAAGTATATTTTATCTCTCAGCTATTTTCATATCCTTTTCCTTTGTTTATTTGATTATCTTTGTAAGAATCTCGTGTTAGTTCTTTTTATTTTATTACATTTTTATTTGATTTCTATTTGGCTGAAGTTAGGATTTTCTGGACCCGCGATTTACTTTGAAGCTTCCTATGGGTCAAGGACAAAGGCTATGTTTTAAGCTTGTGAATTCATGTGTGTGTGACTTATTTTGGCTTTTCCTTTCCCAAACCCACTGAATCCAGCTAGCACTATAACTTACAATATATGTACTACGTGTTTTACTGACATAGTACATCTTACAGAAATTAGGTCTCTCTATGATACTTCTTTGTTTTTTGTTTGTTTGTTTATAATCCTAACTTTTTTTAAAATTTATTTTGTTTTAATGGTACCTAGACTTCTTACGCTTGATTTCTGTGTTGCTTTGGCTATTTTGGCAAAATGAGTCTAGAGAAGTTACTGCTACCAAGCAATATTCCCAGTCTCATAAACTCAAACTAGAGCTTATCAGGTAAGAGTGTGAGTTTATTTACAGACCTGTACTCTGACAGGTTTGTCTGATTAATATTTATAGACATGAATATAGGCTCTACATTTCTTTCTTAAAGCTGTTGGACATGTATTCGGTATTTCTCTATTGAAAGTGAAGATACTACTATTGCTATTCATTTTCTTTGACTTTTGTATGATATCAAAGAGTGGAAAGAAAAATTTGGAAGATTCGAAGCAGAGGCTTCTAAAAATTTCACTTATTTCTTACAGAAAATCACTTGAAGAAATTTTTCCTGTAAATCTTCACAGTATTCCCTTTGCACATGTGTATAGGCCTAATGTTCATCAAAAATATTGGCATCTGTTTTTTTTTTTTTTACCTTTTGGCTTTGTTCTTGTCTGGTTTTAGTATCAGGCTGGTACTGGCCTCATAGAATGACTTTGAAAGCATTCCTCTTCTATTTCTTTGTAAGATTTGAGGAGTGTTAGTATTTCTTCTTTGAAGATCTGGAAAAATTCAGCAGTGAATCCATGTGGTCCTGGGCTTTTCTCTGCTGGGAGACTTTATTACTGTCTCAATTTCATTGGCTATTATTGACCTGTTAGGTTTTTCATATTCTTTTTCTTTAATTTTGCTAGGTCATATGTGCCTAGAAATTTACCTATTTCTTCTAAACTCTCCAATTTATTAGAATATATGATTTTGAAGTAGTCCCCTATAATCTTCTGAATTTCAGTGATATCCATTTTAACATTCCCCTTTTCATCTTGAGTTGTATTCATTTGGGTCTTCTCTCCTTTTTTCTATTGGCTTAGAGTTTATCAATCTTGTTTATCTTTTCAAAGAAACAAATCTTTGATCCTATGTATTATCCTTTTCATCTCTATTTTGTTAATTTTAAATCTGATTTCTGTTGGGTTTGGTTTGGGTTTGTTCTTGTTTTTCCAGAACCTTGAGATGCACCTCTGAGCTATTTATTCGAGGTCTGTCAGTGTAGGCACGGATAGCTAGAAACCTTCCTATTAGAACTGCCTTTACTGTATCCCTAAGCTTCTGGTATGTTGTATTTCCATTTTCATTTGATTCTAGGAATTTTTTAATTCCCTCTCTTGTTTATGAGTGACTCATTAATCATTCAAAAGTACATTTTTCACTCTACATGTTTTTGTAAAGTTTCTGTGGTTTCTCTTGCTGCTGATTTCTGGTTTCATTGATTTCTAGTTTCTTTGCATGACAGGATAAAAGGCAAGAAATCATTTCAAATTTTGTATCTGACATCTGTTAAATCCATTTGATTTATAGTACAGTTTAATTCTGATATTTTTGTTGTTGTTGTTTTTGTTGATTTTTTTTTTTTCTGGCTGACCTATTAGAGTGGAGTATTGAAGTCGCTCACTATTACTGTATTGGGATCTATCTGTCCCTTATTGTTGAGTAATTTTTTTATGTAGTTGGACATACCAATGTTTGGTGCATATATATGTACAAGTATTATATCTCCTTTGTGGCTTGTTCCTTTTGCCACTATATAGCAGCCTTCTCTGTCTCATCTGATTTTGTTTTAAAGTCTGCTCTGTCAGACGTGATTACAGATACTCCACTTGCTTTTGAGTTTCATTCGTATGGAATATTTTTCCATCTGTTTACTTTCACTGTATGTATGTCTTTGCTAGTGGTGTGTGTTTTTTTCAAGCACCAAATAATTGGGTCTTGTTTTTTAATCCAATCTGCTGGCCTGTCTTTTGAGATGTGATTGAAAAATAGTGTGTGTTTAAATAAACAAAATTATTATAGACGCATTGACATTAATACCCCTCAAATACTCCTTCTTGCTTCAAACACACTTGTACCATATTCTTCCTACTTTCTGAAGCAGTTCTGGAAGTACTCTTTCATGTATCTTTTGTTATATTGTCATGGCTGTTTTGATGTCCTCAATCTATTAAAAATATTTATCTTTCATGGTCATTTTTGACTCTGGGGAAGATCCAGGAATCTCACAGTGTCAGATCCAATAAATAAGGTGCACAAGGCCAAACCATAATGTTTTTACAAAACCACCTTTCCACTGGGGGCTACTCAATAGCAACATTCACCACCTTTTTGATCACATATCATAAAGACATTCATACAATAAGACTTCTAGAACTTATTACGATAAGAATTACAGAATAAACATTTTGAAGTGAGGGGTATTTTGACAGCAGTTAATAGCAATACATCTTTTACTGTAATAAAAAATTTTTTTAATTTAAACATTCCCCATATTTTTCATCACCTCTATAACTGGAGAATTAAGACCATTTACTATTGGAGTTGTCATACATGTAGCTACTATTTCCTGTCATTTTTTCTAGTGTTTGATTCTTTCCTAATTTTTAATAACTTGTTTACCCTTCCTCTCTTCTGCGTAGGATTCTTTTAGTTATTTTCTCCAGTGATCGCTTAGTGCTCATAAATTCTTCAGTTTATGTTTTTATTGGAAGGTCTTTATTTCTTCTTCACTTTTGAAGGATAGCTTTAGTAGATATAACATTTTCTGAATTGACCATTATTTTCTCTTGGGTCTTAAAATACATTTTTCCATGCCTTTCTGGCTTTTAAGGTTTCTGCAGAGAAGTCTAAAAGTATTCTGATGGGTTTGCCGCCACAAGTGACTTTAGATTTCTCCCTTGCTGTTTTCAATCTTTCCTTGTCTTATACCCTTGCTATTTTAACTATAATGTAACACGAGGAAGTTCTTTTCTGGCCATAACTGTTTGGGTTTCTGAATGACTCTAGCACCTGCATGTCTCTGTCTTTCCTAAGATTTGGGAAGTTTACTGGCATTATTTCATTAGAGATTTTCTAAGTCATTAGTTTGAACCTCAATGCCTTCTTCTATACCAAAGATTCATAAAGTTGGTCTTCTAAATGTGTCTCAGAGTTTTTGGACATTTTGTTCATAATTTCAGTTTTCCTTCTTTCTGACTGTCTTCATGTAAGAGTTCTTCATTTTTTTTTCAAGTCCTGAAATTCTGCCTTTGGCTTGGTCCTGTTTATTGGTGAGGCTTTGCACTGAGTTTTTGATTTGAGTTGAGCTTTTCATTTCCAAGATTTCTGTTGAGCTCTTCAGAACCTATATTTTGGTCGAATTGCTTCTTCGTATTCTATACTGTCTTTCTTAGTTTATCCAGCAGTTTATCTGTATCTTCTTTTAAGCCATTAATCATTTTATAGATTACTCTTGAATTTTTTTGGTCTGGCATTTCATCCACTTCAATATCTTTGCATTTAGTTACTGACGAATTCTGTAAAATTACAGGAGTTATGTTGTTTTGTTTTCTCATACTTCTTGTTTGTTTGTTTGTTTGTTTGTTTTGTTGTTTTTGGTACTGGGAATCAAACTCAGAGCCTTGTACTTGCCAGGCAAGCACTCTAAGCACTGAGCTAAATCCCCAGCCTACTTCTTGTTTTTCTATATTGAGATGTGTGCATCTGTTGGAACAGGTGTCTCCTCCACTTTTATTATCTTAATGTCCTAAACTTGGCTTGATCCCCAATACCACTCAGAAAAATAGGAAACAAACCACAATAATGTTGATGACACAAAGACAAAACTGATATTGACATACCATAAAATCAATCTATTCAAAGCAACAACTATACCACCATTAACAATAAAAAGGCAATCAGTAATAACATCTATCATGTAAACTAGATAGCTAAAACTTAATAAAGGTTAATAGTGATAATAGTAAGAAGAAATGGATGGAGAGAGTGGGGAAGGCAGTAAAATTTAAAAAAGGAAGAAAAGGAAGATAAGAAGGAGGAGAGATTAGTATGGTAAAAATTCAATTAAAGAATAAAATGGTTTCTTATATGAGAAATCCAAAATATAAGTAAAGAGCAAAATAAAATATAGATAATAAGAAGTAGAGAGATAAGGGTTTCTCAAATGTGAAAGGGCTCAAAAGCTGGAAGGAGCAGGGAGGGGAGAGGGGATGAAAAGGAGAATTAAGATGTGTCAATATACGTGTGCCAGCTTCCCAGAAGGGATGTAAACATTACGTACTACAAACATGTACTAAAGAAGAGTAAAAGAAAGTAAATAGAATTAGATAAAAATAACAGAAAGAAAAACAAGAAAAAGAAAAGAAGATAAAGGATAACATAAAGAGAAGGAAAGAAAGAAAGGAAAGAAAGAGAAAAGGAAAAGAAAAAAAAAAACCTAAAGAAAAAGAGAAATGAGTCCAAAATGTCCCTCTGCATCGAGGTGTTCTGGATGGATAGATTTTTTTCCAGAGTCTGTACTATTAAAATGCACCAGAAATGGAGGAGGGAATGTGAGTCACAACTGGAGCCTGTTGTGTTTGCGTACCCAGTTTTTGCTTCGTGAACACTGAGTCCAGTTCTGCCTTTCTAGCTGGGTGGGGTCAGTCAATGGTGTGTTGTCAGCCTCGGGGCTGTATTCACTCTAGCAGCGCTTGCTTAGTATTTGTTTGTACTCATCCTTGCAACCCATCCACTGGTGCTTTGTAGACTGTGGGCTTGTGAGGTGTCTGCTTGCTCTGTCTCTCTGTCTGTACTCCCAGGATGAGACAAATGCACAAGTTGTGGCAAATACCCAAGTCAAGGACATCCCTGATCATACTGGTGGATGGGAGGAGCAAACAGACAACACTGATCCCTGATCATATTGGTGGATGGGAAGAGCAAACAGACCACTAAGTTCTGTGCTGGTAGTAGCAGCAAGGAATCCCAAGCAGTGTGCTGGACTTAATTCCAATGCTTGCAGACCCGGCACCCTCAACAAAGCACGTGTGACTGAGCTGACTTTTCACCACGGAAGACATGACCACTGTGTTCACAGTTTGACCTCACTGCTGCTCAGACTTCTCAGGGGCTCCGTGGTTAGCCCTGCTGGCCCTCTGTGATTGTCTCTTTGGCCATTTCCCAACAAAACCCTGTGGTGAAGTGATCCCCCCCAAGCCCCGAAGTGTGATTTTTCTGTAACTTCTGATTCCGGAGAAGCTCAGTCTTAAATTGTCGAGTGGCTTCTTATTATATCGCTCGTAAATGTGGTGGGTGCTGGAGGGGATTTCTTCTCCAACACTAGCCTGCCATGCAAGGGAGTCAGTTTCAGAGTAAAACCCCACTGTGCTTGCAGGTTACAGTGAGCAAGGGCTCTCCTAGGGGCTTGCACTCTCTATCGGGGCTGCTGGCCTGTCTCCAGGGTCACCTTGTGTTTGTGGAGACGGGTCCCTCTTGCTGGGAGCTGATCAGCATTCCAGACAGCTTTATTCCTGTCTCTGTTCTTTTCTCTGCATTGCTGTCAGTTTCTTTGAGGTTTCTAGTTTTCCTTTTAGCACTTTCTTGATTTCTGCAGCTCTTTTGATCTTTCTCTTCAAGTTGCTGCTTTCTGGGTGTCTGGATTCCAGGTCCTGGAAGAGCTCTGATTTACTGCCATCTACTACCACAACATCCTAATTTCTCTGAGGTTTAAGCATTTTTAAAGTGGTAAGATATTTACGAGCTGGACCTGCTGGAAGGGTCCAGTGCTTCCAGGAATGATTTGTACAACCCAGAGGTGCTCATTAGAGGATATATCAGGTTATATCTATGTATAATGGATCACCACAAAACGTAGTCACTTAACACGTATTCTGTGGGGCAGGAATCCAGGCAGAGCATAACTAAGTCCTGTGTTTGAGGGTCAGACGAAGACTTGGTGGAAGAAGGATTCCTGTCTTGGTCACTTTCCATTGCTGAGACACAATACCCAACAACCACAATTTGAAGGAGGGGAGACTTATTTGGCTTATTATTTCTCTCGTAGTTTTCAGTGGATTCAATCTAAAGTTGGCTGGCTGAAAGACAGACACGCATGGTGGAAGAGTGCTGGTGGAGGAAAGCTGCTCATCCCACGCTAGCTGGGAAGCAGAGAGAGAAGGGGGAGGAGTCAGGGACAAGAATACATCTTTCTAGGTCAGGTCATGTCCCCAGGGACCCACCTCCAATGAGGCCCCACCTCTTAGGAGCACACTCAACTGTGAACTCACAATTGGATTAGTTCACTGATGAGCAAACTGTAGCCCTGTGATCCAATTGCCTTCCAAAGTCCTGTCTCTGAGTGCATGAGACTTTTGGGGGACCATTTCAGGCTCACCCCGTAACATCTTCCAAACGTCCACAGGGGTAAGGAGTATTCTGCTTGTTGCTCCTTCTTTCGTCACATAGACCTCTACAACATGGCTTCTTGCTGCAACAAAGTATGCAAGCCAAGGACACAGAGTCATCCCTATACTCACGCTTCTAAACTTCTTCTCGTCTCTGCCTCGGTTTAGCAGACTAAACACCTATATTTTAAGGAGTCTCTTTTGGTCCCTATGCATGTTCATCTGTGTCTAATTCTAGGAGTTACAATTTTAAAATTAGCAATAAGAAGAGTATAATATAGATTAACATGGAGGGGAAAAGATGTTGACTTTCTGGATACAAAATTAATTTCTCTGGAGTCAGAGAATAGCTTATCTTTGCTCTTTCTGCATTAAGAACTCACAGAAAAGGCGAATCAAAGCCTTTTCTAGCCTTGCTGAGTTCGTCTGAATCGCTCCGGTTCAGAGACATGTTATCCTGTCCGAGGATGTATTCCTCAGATTTATATGTGTGGCTGATGAAACTAGCTGAAATTCCATCCGAATTTGGCATGTGGTCCTTTATCTTGAGTTTAAAGTGATGCTGCCAGCTTTTTAAAGCTCTTTTTATTTTTTGTACTTTTAAGGGTATTTTTAATAAGAAATTAGGAGAGTCGTCAGAAGCATTTCAAGCCTGACTCCGTACTAACTTGTGCACTCTCCCAGTGGAGCACATTCCAGGGTCTTGAGAGTGGAGACTCATATGCCAACTCCAGGACTTTCTACTAAATGTTCAATAAGCACTTTTTTTATTTAGAATAGAATAAAATGAAAATTAAGCTTTCCCAGATTTTCACTTTAATATGCTAATTATGAACTTTATATTAGCTTAGTTTTGCATTCTGTGAATACATGACAGTGATAAAATTAACAAGTAAAAATAACTGTATGCTTCAGATTTTTGTTAACCTCTACAAATCTTGACTGTAGTTAAAATTTTCTATTTTTTAAAAGAAAATCTGACTTGTAAATAAATGAGCCTTAAAAAAGAATTAGAAGTTGTAGTCTTGCTAAGTACAGTTTAAAATTAAAGTTTTAACAGCCCGTATTCCTATCAACAGATAAATGGATAAAGAAAATGTGGTATTTATATCCAGTAGAGTACTACTCTGCCATAAAGAAGCATAAATTTGAGACATTTTTAGGTAAGTAGATGGATCTGAGATCATAATTTTAGGTGAAATAAATCAGACACACAAATTTAAATATAGTGTTGTTTCTCTTTTGTGAGAAACCCAAAGGGTAAACGAGGAGTAAAATGGAGGATGGATATTGAGAAGTAGGAAAAACTTGTTTAAATGGGAAGGGGAACAAGGTGGAGGGGAGGGAAAAGGGACTTAGAGAATGGAAGGGAAAAAATGGAAACCAAGTTTTGTAAATGGGGAGAGAAAGAAGGTTTGAAGGGAGGGGAGGAGAATGAGAAAAAAAAGAATTAAGATATATTATGTACAGGTACAAATTCCCCATGACGAATGTGATAATTATATAAGGCAAACATGAAATAATAAAAATTTTTAAAAAACCAAAAGTTTAAATTTCCTTTTAATTCGGTGTACAAAGTGGTTCAGAAAATATGACTAAACAGTCAGAGCTTGGTCTTATTACTAAAAAGCCAACTAATATATAATTGTCAACTATTGCCAAGAAACACACATGGGTTAATAATGATGGCCCCAAATCACACAGTTTATGGGGAATTACTTTAATCATTAGTCTTTGCTCCTTTACCCATCAGTGTCATGTGTATTTTACTTAACAGTATCAGAACTATCAATTGTCAAGTGACAATTAGTAACAGAGGCTCTATTTAAGATCATGTTACGCATATAACCTCATTGAAGATGCCATGCCTATTGAAATACACTGTAAATCCTCCTTTATTTATATCATAATAGCTTTAAGGCAAAGGCTAGTTTTTTTTGCCTTTTTTATTCTTTCAAATTTTTATTTTTATTAGGACATGTTCGCAGTACATAATGATTATATTCATCATGGGGATTTGGTACACCGGGAATGGTTGGTCAACTGTGTCTGCCCTAAGGTTGTACTCACTCCACCAGCTGCCAGTTTCCATGTCCCTCTGTGCACCCCAAACCATGGCTTTCTCTGCCTGGCTTTATGGCCTGTGGCTTTGTGAGGAGCCCTGCCCTGCTCCAGCAGCCTCTACATACACCTCGGTGTTGTGGCTCTGTCCAAGCTGAGGTATATCCCTGCAGGTGGGCAGGTGGCAAAAGCAAATAGATCACTGAATTTGGTACTGGATGTAAGCAGCCAGATGTGTGTGTGTGTGTGTGCGCACATGTGTGTGTGCGTGTGTCTTGCATCTTAAAAAGCCGGGTGGGGTGCTGGACCTAATGCCTGAACTTTCAGACCCAGTCTCCTCCAAAAGCTACACACAACTGGCCTGGGACCCCATGTCCCAGAAGGCGCGGACCTCAGGTCCCTAAACTCGTCAGGGTGTCTATGTCAAGTCCATGCCCTACCACTGACTGTCTCTTGTAGCCGCCTCCCACCCAGGCACAGTGGTGGGGTGACTTCAGAAACCCTGAAGCATTGAACTCCCATAGTTGTCTTAAACAGTCAACCACTTTCCTAAATGCTTCCTGCGTAAACCCCCTCAAATATGGTGGATGCTGCCCTGAATTTCTTCTCCAATTCTAGCCTGCTATGCAGAAGGAACCACCTTCAGAGTAAAACTCCATTCTGTTTTTGCACTTCACAAAATCCCCAGACTTTTGTTAGGGATAGTAGTGCCTGTACGGCCAGTTGTTTCTCTCTAGGGCTGCGGACCCTGTCAGGGCTTCCTTTGTGTTAAAGGGGCAGATCTCCCTGCCGGGGAACCAGGGTCTGCTTTCCAGACCACCCACCTCATTCTTTTCTCTACATCGTGCTTCAGTTTTCCTGTCATCTTCTTCCCATTTCCCAGATATCTACTTTAGTTCCTTTTTTCTTCAGCAAGTTGCTGTTTTTCAGGTCTCTTGATTCCAGCTCCCAGAGAGTATTTTACTGCCAGTATTTACCCTCCCATCTTCTTTTTTTCTAAATGTCTACTAGCCACGGAGGATCACTGTAAAACTCAATCTAGAAAACAAAATTTAATCTGATAGATTATAGTATTTAGAGTCGGAGAGCCTGCTTTTAAATTTGTACCTCTGGCCTTGATGAAGTATATGACTTTCGTGCTTTGCCTTCTTGCTTATGCTCAGCAGAATGTGGGAATGAATAAATGTATTTTAATGAATGTGGTAAACTATGAACACACTGTAAAGCAATTAGCCACACTGGTGATGCATAGTTGCTTTTCAGATAGATGGCATCCAACTATGATCAGAGCTAGATCAATGGAGAAGTTGACTAGTGCACTAAAACGTTACATAAAATGTAAAAGGAAGAAGAAAAGTTTGTGTTTCTGAATTCTTGGTTAGGGAGACACGAGTAGTGTCTCCCTAACCTGCCTGTCCTGGGAAGCTGCATGTTGACAGATCATGTAAGGTTCAGGGACAGATCCTCAAAGGATACAGTCAAGTATTATCAGGTGGCAGGCACTCTGCTTTCTAAGGAGGATCATACAAGTCAATTCCAGCTTTATGTTTTGACAAATGGAGTCCAGAGTCCAGAGCTACCAACAGAACCTTTTTGTTCCTTTTTTTCATCCACACACCTGAGCCAGTCCTATAAATAAATGCTAAATTATGATTTAAAGAAACATCAGTTTTAGGAGTTGCTTCACCAAAAGCCCGTCTGAGATAAGCACAGGACGTGAGCTGGTGATCATCATGATTGAATTCAACTGTGCAGGAGCCACAGTAGATAAAAGCCAAGTGTTTTCAGCGCTAAGTTCTTTCTAACATCTCCATCTCCAAGCTTTACTTGTTTTGACTTAGTTCTTGTGGTTCAGTTTCCAATACACTGATCAATTTTTGTTCTTCAGGTTTCATGTGAAATTACAGCTTTTGATAAGCCAACAGGTGGCATCTCGCTCTATAAAGTACTGAAGTTTGTCATAGCTCCTTGGTGCTGGGATCAAGTGCCCATGTTTGTGGGCTGGGATGACAACTAGGAATTGCCCATCTTCTCCCTCAGGACCTGGTTGATGAGATTTTGACTATAGATCACCTCTGGTATATGTAGGTGGGAAGTAGAGACCCAGTAGATGCTACCTCTTCCGTCTAAACATTGTTTTTTTTTTATTATTATTACAACCTAAGAGATAATTTATAAAACCTGACAATATTATTTTACTTTCTCTGAAAGTTGTTTCAATTTTCTGGGCCTTGGATCAAGCCCTTTTTAGAACAGAAAGTATTTGTTTATACAGTCAAGCTTTGTGGATGATTTATTATATATTCATCTGAGAAAACTGTAACTCAGGAAATTCAGGACTTTTACCTTTTTTAAACCTCCAACAGCAATGGGATATGTTTCCAGACAAAAGCAATGTCACTTGATGAAAGGTCCACTTGTTATTTTTCTTGGTGCTACTGGGAGGCAATTCAAGGACATCGCCAAAAGGGTAGTATTATTAAGAGAAATTAAGTGGTATACAATACAGAATATGTTTTCTTCAATTACATTCTAAAATGAGATGGAAAATGGTTCAGTAACCCTGGAGCTGATATCTGATTTGAAATATTTTTCTGCACATAATTTAATTTAATCTTGGTTGTGTAGAAAATTTACAAATTTTCAAAAAGATTAAAATATAGATGCTGTAATTAATTTGCTCCATAAGAAGTAATCCTTTTGCTGTGGCTTATCTTTTGAGAAGCCCCCCAAATCTTGATCTTTTTTTGTTCATGCCTTTAAGGATGTTGGTACACAGGAGGGTGAAGCCATGAAGTGTCTATAAACTACATAAATGTGACTCTATTACTCCCTTCCTTAAAATCATTCTAAGGCTCACTGTAGTCTTAGAGATGAAAATCTAAATTCCTTAGCTGGTCATATGTACCCATCATGACTAGACTTTTGTTTGCTTTTTCAGTTTTATCACTGACCATGTTTTCTCAATTTCTCCTCTAAGATATGCATGCATGCACACATAAGCATCCACACAGCCCTAAATGCAGAGCCTCGAGAATATTCTGTGCCTCTGCCTTGCTGTTTCCTCTGTCTGAAACAGTGTTGTCTTCTTTATCTAATTTATTAATTTAATTTATTTATCTTCAAAGACTCTGTTCTCTGTACTGGTATGAATTTCCAAGTTTTCCCTTTCTCTCTGTACCTTTCATATCTCTATCACAACACTCCTCACTCTGCTTATAATTATTGATTTACTCATCTATCTTTTCTACCTAAACTGAGAGGTCCTTAGTGGGATGGAGATATTAAATTTTCTTGCTGTCTCCTGAAATCTAACATAATATCTGACTTATGAGAGACATTCAATATCTGATGAGCGAATGAATGAATGAATCAGTGAGTCTATTGATCAATGAAGTAAAATAACTAGTTAGTCCTCAACTATCCTATGACCTCTGTATAATGAATGGGAGTAGAAAGGATACTAATATTAGAGCTTGTAGCAATTTTTGGCAGGGAACTCTAAGTTGTAACACCATAACTTTTCTTTCAGTACCTCTGCAGAAGTTCTTGACTTTTGAAAGAGGACATTTTCTAATAAAAAAGAAGCATCGGTCTTTTCCTGTCCCAGAAGTTTATCACTCTGTGAAGTTAGAAGTAAATTCAGAATTAGTAATGGACTAAGTGTAAGGTACAATGACTGATACAGACAGCTATCCGATGATCAGACTGATTCTGATTAACAGACTCAAAAGATGGATTCTCACAAATGTACGACAGTAACACGCCACGGTGACCATTCCCAGACATTTGCTGAGAGAAAATGAACCTGGGACAGCAATTCCACTGGACAGGGCTGGATGTGTCAGAGTGCAGAATAGATTTGCTGCTCTGTAAAGGTAGAGTTATGTTTTGTTTCATTTGTGGTGCTGAAGATCAAATTCAGGACTTTGCATATGCTAGATAAGTGCTTTACCACTAAGCTACACACCCAGCCCAAGGTACAGTTTTGTATACACACACAAACTCATGTAGTTCTCACAGTGGAGAAACAATAATTGAATTTCGCTTACACCTAGGGAAGATGAGAGAGGTTCTCTCATTTGTTCAAGATTACTTTTTGTTCCTTTGAAAATAAAACTTTAATCAGTATACATATCCTCACTTAAACTTCACCTAACATGGATCATCGGTCAAAAGTTTATTGACCAAAATCACGGCCAGCCTTTTATGATTAGGCAGAGTATTCATATTTTGGGAAGAGAAAGGCCCATCCCTCCAACCGGAAGTTGTAGTGCTTAAGATTCTAATTACTAGAGTTTAAATTGTTTTACTTAAAATATCATGACTTTAAAATTTTCTTTTTGAGATGCATGTTCTTCTGGAAAAATATCACATTTTATTATCATAACTGCCACATCCCAAAATGAATCAATTAGTTTAATATCACCCGATAGTGAAATACAACCGGGTTGATGCAAAGTTTTTTGTTTTATTTTTGTTTTTTAGGGAAAGAGAGATAAGTTCATCCTGTAGAGTTTTGCCCTAGGAAAGTGAGCATCACCAGGAAGCCCCATCATGTAAGATTTCACAGCTACTGGCAGGAAGCAAAGTCAGCATCGGGGAACTAGAATGATGGCAAATTAGAGCAGGGCACTGACAAAAGAAGATGGTAAAATGGTGAAGTCAAATACATCCATAATTTTGTCACTATGACAGACTACTTAATAGAAAAGATAGCTTCTGAAAGTACATGAAGTTTAAACTTAAAAAATTTGTTTAGGTCAATGATTCACTTTACACTGATCTTGTACAGGTTGAGAGATGGGAGTTGAGCTTCAATCTTGTGCATATGGACATCTGGTTTTCCCACAACCATTTATCAGAAGCTGCCCTTTCACAAATGTAAGTTATTGGCATCTTTGTTAAGAATCACTTGGCTGTCAATGTGTGTATTTATTCAATTGGTCTTTATATCTTTGTGTGCTAACATGGACTAAAGACCTGAAATAATGACCATCCTAGAAGAAAACATAGGGGAACATATCAAAATATTGGTATAGACAACAGCTTTTGGATATAACTCTAAAAACACAGGAAACCAAAGCAAAAGTAGGCAAATAGGATTATATCACATCAAAAAGCTTCTTCAGAGCAAAAGAAACGACAGAGTAAAGAGACAACCTATAGAATGGAGAAAATGTTTGCCAACTATTCATTTCAAAAAAGATTAGTATCCAGAATATATAAGGTATTTTTTAAAACTTCATAACAAAACAACTAATCCAATTAAAATACGGACAAATGACCTCAAACACTTCTCAAAAGAAGAAATACAAATGGCCAAAAATATGAAAAAATGCTCACTATCATTAGCTAGTAAGGAAATTAAAATCAAAATTTCAATGAGATATCATTTCACTTTCATTAGAATAGAGTTTATTAAAAAAAAACTTTTAAAAATTCCCCCCAAAACACCCAAAATAAAAACGCTGGCAAGGATATGGAGAAAACTGATCTCTTTACAAAGCTGGTAGAAATGTGAACTAATACAGAACTTCTGGAAAATGTTATAAAGGTTTCTCAAACAACTAGAATGGATATAGCATATGATCCACCTATTCTGCTTCTGGGAATATATCTAAAGGAAATGAAATCAGTGTATATAAAAGATAACTGCTTTGCCATACATATTATGTCACTTTTCACAATAGCTGTAACATGGAATCAGCCTAGACTCCCATTAATAGAAGAGAGACTAAATAAACTGTGGTATATAAACACAAAGGAATATCATCCACCCACAATTAAGAATGAAATCCTATCACTTGTAGCAAAATGAATGGAACTAGAGGATACCATGTTAGGTGAAATAAGCTAGGCATAGAAAGACAAATACTACGTGTTCTCTCTAATATGTGGAAGCTAAAAATTGTTAACCTGAATTTAGAGTAAAGCTTATTAGAGGTTGGGAATGGTGAAATAAGACAATAAAAGGAGGCTAGATAGGATCAATGTACACTGAATGTGTACTGAAATATTACCCTAAACCAATTAATATATGCAATGAATATATGTGATTAGAACACATTCTGTGCATCTTACACACTGTGGAAATAACATGAGCCCAACATAGATCAAACTGAAGCATACTGGCCATAACTAACTTATGTAACTGCAGTGACTGAATATATTCTGGCCATCATATTTAGGCTTCATTATTGGGAACTTCATGACCAAAGAGTCTTCTCTAGTGTGTGCTGAACCCACTAGAAACTCCAATTCTAAAGGTGTGTGTTTTAGTGGTTTCTCTAGAAGTAGTGCTGGTTGTGGCATTTCCCATTTCCTGTGACTCATTTCAACCAACTGAAGCGATGTCTTAGAATTTATTAGAACTCAGAGTAAAGTTATGGTTTCATTATATGAATCTATCTGGATCTTTCCATCATTATACAAGCCAAAATGACCCAGCCCATTGCACTGTCCCTAAATGTGCAAAATAACTAAATGACAGGCGCCTGCATCTTGAAATCCTTAGAGAAGAGCCAGTTAATTTACACTGAAGTTGCATCTGCTATTTAGTGATATGTAATGGGTAAGTTTGAAAAGGATGGTTAATGGATAGCCGATTGAAGATTGGAGGTAGCCTAAATTTGGGTTGGAATTCAGCCACTTATGGGATATGTGATCTTGGTCGATGAAACTTCTCTCGTCTTCAAATTCCTTATTTAAAATAGAAACCCAGCTAGCACACTAGGAAATCAGGGAAATACTAGGTTTATTTCCAACCCACTAGAGGGACTAAAGAGAGAGTTTTCTGGGATGGAGTGTGAAAAGTATAAAGAATTAGATGACTTCAAGGATTTGGAGGATTTGGAGTGCCTGTCAGTGTACCCAGGAGCATGTAAGAAGTTCACAGAGCAGAGGCAGGTTAGAAAATGGAAGTCAGACCTGAAGGTCAGAGATCAAGTCCGGCCTCACTTTTACTAGAGGGAACAGAGTCAGACTCACATGGTAATGAGTGGTGGCTGCGGGCGAAAGGGAAGGGATTGTTGCAGATCAGCTCAGATGATAAAAATGCAGTAGCTCCCAGGATGATTGTGAGCACAGGCTATTAAAAGCCATGTGATTTAAAGCATTTAAAAAATTGTAAAGCCCTAACAGATATTACTATTTTTATATTAGAGTGCAGTACAGATGAAACAACTGCAAAAAAGTTTGTCAAGATAACCCCACCAGGGAGCGACCCAACAGCTGTCCTTTTTTACCCGGGGAACATGCACTTGGTATTCACAGAAAACTTGCCTTCGCTGCTCTGGGTGTGTTTGACACTCTATCAAACTCAGGGCACTCACCTTCTGCTTTGATCTCTGGGTGCTTTCAGTGAATCCTGCAATTCCCAGCCATAAAGGCTAATGCAATTGCAGGACTTCAGGCATTTTTCATCAAGAAATCTCTCCACTTCTGCTACCTAGAGTTAAAAAATGTATTTCTGAAGGGCACAGATTTTTTTCATTATTTTTTTCTGCTCTCCTGTTTATTGAGGGCTTTGTCCTGGTGTGCTGATGTGCTTATATTCCTTTACCATAAATTCAGTTTTTGGAAAATTTATTCTCAATTTTTCACCCACTGGATACAAAGCTACACTTAGAGTGGGTTGTCTTTAGCAAGTTGTTTGTTTCCTTTTGTTGATGTGTTCTCTGAGCTTTCTCACTGTCTTGTTTGATGCTATTATTCTTTTTTAATAGTTTTTCATTTTCTCAAGTATTACTGGTCACTGTACTGTCAAGTGGATATTTTTTCTACTAACAGGTAGGTATTAACTGTCAGCCACGAAAGGAGTGGCTATGCTAGAGATCCTTCCTTTCTGTATTAATTCAAAAGATCAAATTGTGATTGTTTTTCTTGGGCAGTGCTCTCTATTTTCTTTGACTCTAGTTTCTTCTCTCATTCCTCCGAGCTGCACATGTCCATGAGCAGGCAGGCTACGCTGCTCATCTCTGATGATACCAGTCCAACATTCAGCCTACCCCGTAGTATGCTCAGTTTAGAAACAAAAATGAAATGCTCAGCGCAACCTCACTTTGAAGAGTGGTTATTTCTGTTGCATGGCAGTCACAGAGGGGTGTTAAGGCAGTCACCCAAATGTATCTCTCCTGTACAGAATGTTAAATTGACAATCTAATACAGCTACACCAGAGTGGATGAAGATTTCAGCCATAGATTTCAAGTAAGGAAACTGATCCAGATTTCTATTCTCTACTAACAAAGCTTTACTCATTCTTCGTTGCTCTGCTCCTGTATTTCTTGACCCTTTTATCTGAAAAATTAGAACTTTTGGTTAAAGTAGTTGATTCCAAGGTCTCTAGTAAATTTCAGACTCTGCATTTTCACAATTATTTTCTCCCCTTACAAACATAGCCTCCCGGCTGCAGAAAGGTAAAGAATATTTGAGGAAGTCTCAACAAAGCAGACTTTCGAGTTGAGGCTTAAAGGATGATTGTAATGTTTCCAGAGGAGCAAAGCAAAAAAAAGTGTTTTAAACAGAGGAAAGAGTAGGGGTAATGGTACAGAGAGGAAAAACAGTACAGAGTATGTGGAGAACTTTGCTAAAATACCTTTAAGGGAACTAACCCCAGGACGACAGCTCCAAAGTTAGTGAAATTTGTACTCACATCACATCCCATCACTAACTTTGAATAGACAGAATTTCGTGGTTCAAGCGCTGGCGATGTGCACCTGGAGGTTTCAAGGTGCTTTCCTGGAGGATCTGGGTCCCAGGCCAGCAGCTGTGGCCTGCAGGATGTACCTCCCACTTTCCAGCTGGTCTGGAGGTGAGAACGGTAAAGGGTTTCTGGAATTTAAGTGGGATACAGAATTGGGGAAACTGGTTCTTAGTCTAGTTGGGCACGGTGCATCCAGAACGAAGAGCCAAACATGGTGTGATTGTGGGATAAAGGAAGAAACTAGATATAGAGCTCTGGGGAGACAAACTCCAGGATGGAAGACTGCAGGCGAGGTGCACCGGGGGGAAGCACAAAGACGACACTTTCCAAATAGGAATCCTGCAGTAATGAAGTTGGACAAGGCGAACAGTTTAACAGTTTTTGACATATAACAACTACTCAATACTGTACTTTTTGAAGGCACTGAGATTTAAATGGTGAAAGCTTTACTTGGGAACTTAGTGGCTTCTAGTGTAAAGGAACCAGACTATCCAACCCCATCTCATATTGGATAAGTGGAGGGCTCGTTTTGTTCTCCCACCCTGTCCCTGCGGGAGCTCCCAAGTGATTTCCACTTACCCATTAGATGACTCATCCCCTACGCTTCCCCTCAGTGTTACATTGCACTGAGTTTAATGCAATGCTGCCATGACACTATGATTTTAACCTCGAAGTACCCCATTCCTCCTGTTTAAAATCAGAGAGAACAGGGCAGGAGTCAGAGTGTTCTTTGAAGCTCCACCATTAACTAGTTTGTCATCCTGAACATAAAACTCCATCTGTCTCTACCGAGTTTCTAGGAGACAGTTGAAGCAGGTGATATCCAAGGACTTACCTACCTCCACCAATATGAAGCTAGCAGCAGTACAAGAAGGTAAACTCATCATCAAAGATGTTAAAAAAAAAGCTCAACACATTATCATGGGCACCAAGTTAGCATCAGCTGTACAGTTCCAGACACTAAACTTTCACCAGAAGGAAAATGACAAAGATAGAAACAAAACTCAAAGTGCTTCAAAACATTCTTTCGGTCCACAAAATGCTGTTCTTAATAGTCACGCTTCGGATTAAACAAGATGTCAAAGAGGTTAAGTAGTTACGTTTGTGGATACGTCAATAATTTGGTAACTGTGAGCTACTTGATTCCCCTACTTAGAAGTCAGCTGGAAGAGCAGAGCTTCGTTCAATACTACAGCCTGTAGGATTATGGACAGGTTTTCTCTGTATTGTATGATTCACACTTCACAAATATATAATTTTTAATAAATGTGTTCTGTACCCTGGTAGACTTCTTCAGAATGGAAAACTCCTTATTTCCAGTCTAAATAACATACAGCCTCATATACGAACTAATATTTGGATTCATTAGGGGATATATTCCTGGTAAGAGAAATTTAACTTTTAGAACCTCGGGTTTGCACAGCAACTGTATTTCATTGCTATTCACAGATAACATTTTTGCTAAGAATTCCCTGTGCTGATAATATCTCAAGGAGAGCTTTGCCAAGCTTTTTTTTCCCCCTGTAGAATCTTAATTTTCACTTTCCATGAAGTCAATGTTGTCATTCTGCACAGCAACAATCAGCAAAGCTGTGAAAAATTGTTATTTAAAAAATGTCTTTGACACATTAAATATGGGCTTCATTATCAAAGGTCAACATAAATTAAAAGTCATTTGTGTTTAGCATTTAAAGACAGTTATATTTATATTTATATTTCTTATATTGTTAAAAGAAAACATTCTAATATAATTATATTTATATTTCTTATATTGTTATAAGAAAACATTCTATTTGTAAAAACAATGTTTCAGTTTCAGACAAAGCTTGGGGAAAGAACCTTCTTATAAAAGAAGTGCAAATAGGACATGAACGAGAAGATGTTTTTCCAGTTTTATAAACATATTCACCTAATCACTCACACCTTCCTCAGTTCAATATTCCCTTGAGATAGGAAGCAGTGAGACTGATTCAAACTAAAAATTAGGTGATTTATCATGATAGCTAAGAACATTAAACTGTAGAAGAAGTTAGAGAGGAAAGAGTCTAGTTATCTTTTTGTTGAGTCTCTAGGAGCAAGAAGGGCCATCTGAGTGATCTGGGACAAGTTGACGACTCTCAGTCTTGTTTCATCACTTGTAAAATGAGGACTCTCTGAGCTTCTGAGTTTGAACACAGATACTTCTGTTCTAATAAGTGTCTTTTGGCTGAGGTTGGTGTTGTCGGAGTGCAGGAGTCTAGGTGAATTCAGCAACTCATGAGATCTCTGCTACCTATTCTAGCTACCGTATCTCTCCTTGGGTTCAGCACCTAATTAACAAAACTGGAAATAACACAGAAATTATGAGTTTTTATGTTATTCTTATATTTAGACCACTCTTAATTTTCAGTTCTTCAGTGCAGCTGTGCCATCTCAGCAATCTCTCGATTGCGATTGTGTAAATTTTATTTTCCAGCACGATGGGCTGAATGCATTCTGCCATCTTCTGGGTCAGGGAAAGCTATCTTCTTTCAGAATTCTCAGATGGCTCTGTGTGTAGGGAAGACCTGGAGATCCATTACTTGATGCTCTTAGAGAAAGCACTTAACCGTTTGAGCACACTCAAAAAGCTTTCCCCAAGTTAGAGTCTGGGAGGAACTGACGGGAATATCAAAGGTGATGGTGCAGAAGAAGATATTTGGTAAGAGTATCCTAATAATAATATTAACGCGATTATCAGGTCTCCCCCTTCTTTCTATCTTGCTTGTTTCCATGGAGCGTAAGACATTGTGAATAATAAGGTTTAACGGGCACTTGACCAGCGTGGCCTATTCAGACTGCAGAGGGGATGAAGTCACTGGAAATTTCCTTCCATCATGCAAAAGCAGAAATATTGAAACGAAGGTTTGGATGAACTAAATTTTTAAGGCCAGACCTGTTTTCCATGCTCAAACTTAAGCACGAATTAGTTCCTTCCTTAACACATTTTTATTGCTATATGTGTCCAGTTTACATCTCCTAGTAAGACGTGGTACATTAAAATTTAAAAACTGGCAGAGAAACTACTGATTTTCGACCAGTACCAAAGCAATCAGTGAAGAGAACATATTGCAGCACTGAATCAGGTACACATTGTGTCATGGAGGCAATAAGATTATTAAAAGAAAGTTTTTTCCCTAATTTCTCAATATTGGGATGTTGTACTATAAGATATTTTGATGTGGGAGTTAGAGAAGCAAATTTAATTCCTCTAGGAAGGTTGTAGTAAATTTTTAAAGAAAGAAATGAATTAAACAAAGGAGCATTTTAGGAAGAACACAGTCCCTTAAGAACAGCACCACTTTGTCTTTTTCCACACTGACAATCTACTTTGTATCCATTTTGTATTCATAAAACCAAAGAAGAGGCAGTAAATTGTTGCTTTCCATCATTTTGCCTGGATTATGTGCAGTATATTTTAGAGACACACCTACTTTTCTCCTGATGGCAAAAAAGAGTTATAAATCTATCAGCAGAGTGATTCCCAGGCCATATGGCTCATGGGGGGAAATAGCTTGCATTTAGATCTGGCCAGCTGTCCAGTGCTCAACAATGCTGGTGCTATACTCCAGGGCAGATAAACTAGGAAATATATTTAGAAAGCTAGGAAATGAACACTAATCTGCATTAGATTCAAAACCGTAAATTGCCATTTCACTATTTCATAGAGCATAGCTTAATTTAAAAAATCTTGGTCAACAGAATTCTGATTAAACAAGAATAATATTCACCATTTTAGATTTTGTATGGATGGCTTCCATCTGGTTCAAACTATAGCAATAAGCTTTCTGATAACTGATAAGTTCTTCAGTTGCTTGTCAGACATGATTTCTGACACTGTAAAAGTTAAAAGAATAAGATAAGATCCATATGTATAAAATGGCCATCTGCCAGTTTGCACTAGCCTTCAGACACTAAAGTGAAAATATATCTCATTTTAAGACTCAGAGTTTATGAATTAAAAATTAGTGCATTAAAAGGCTTCCCTGGAAACATGGTGGCCGATTGAGCTGGTGAAGGGAAAAGAACGCTATGACATCGGAGCATCTTGTAGTTCCAGAATGAAAGAAAGTGCTCTAACAAGGAGAGAGCAAAGAGAAAAGGATAGATACATGTCAGAAAGACACGGAAGGCGACCTGTTAGAGCTCCCAGTGGTCACAGCTGGAAAAAACTGAGCAAAGAAATAAGTAACTACAGCACTAGATTGAAACCTATGGAAGCAAACAGATATCTATGATATCAGTTAATATCACTAAATAACTGAATAAGAAATAAAGAACAAATATTCTTTACATAAAAGTTCCAAGTATATGTAGATACTCTTCCTTCCGGAAAGTGGAACTTAGCTTCCTTTTCCTTGAGTGTGAACTGCAGTTAAGGATCCACTTCCAAAAAATAGAATATGAAAAGGAAAATAGTAGCTTTCACGTGCAGAGACATGACAGGCATCACCTTAACCAAACGGTCAAGGTTAACATCACCGAGTGACACGTCACGTTGATGAGATACACCCAGGTGGCATCATGAAATTAAAAGAGGATTTCTCCTCTCTGGTATATTTCTCCATAACCTATAACTGCATGAAACAACATTAGGCAAACCTGAATTGAAGGACATTGCACAAAACATCTGACCAGTGTTCTTTACACTTTCAATGATACAAGAACATGGCAAGACCAAAAAATGGTCACTGAGTTGCTCAGTCTGGGCTCAAACTTGTAACTCTCCTGCCTCGGCCTCCCATAGTGCTTAGAGTACAGGTATATACCATATTTCACTACTTTTGCGAAGTCTGCTTTAAGTCTTTTATTTTGGGGAGAAGGCAGTTATAACATAAGGTTAAACATAAATTCACTGAAATAAAATTAAAGAAACACATTCAAGCCGTTGGTCTTCTTTTGGCTGTTGTAGATCTTACCACTTCGCAGGTGGACTAAATTCTGCATCTGTGTTTTCATGCATGTATTAACATTGAGAATATTAACTACATACTTACAATCATTAATTTATCTTTAAGCAACACTGAAGAATATGGAACATACTTTGCCTAATGCACTACTAAAATGTGCTATACTTTAGATCTGGAATATCCTCCAAAGGCCCATCCATGTATTGAAAGGTTGGTTCCCTAGCCTGTGACGCCACTGGGGAGTGGCAGAACCTTTTGGAGAAGAGAGTCTAATAGGAGAAAGTCACTGGGGGAGCGCCCTCAAGTGGACTCTTGGGACCTGGGCCTATTCTCTCCATTCGCACTCCCTGGTGCCAGGAGGTGAGCAGGTTCCTCCACCAAACATTCCCACGGAGATATGTGGCCTCATCACAGTCCAAAACAATATGGCCAAGGCATCAGGGACTGAAAGAAAAATTTCCTCTTTTTCAGTTGGTTATCTCAAATACTTTTTACAGTGACAGAACTCTGACTAGCACAAATAGGAATCTAACAAGATTTAACAATAATATAATTTTTGTAGATAAGGTACTACAGCAGCCTCATTGTTGTGGTAGATAAAATGTTGATAAAATATCCCTATGTTGTTTATAAACAACGGAGAGATTCCCTATTAAGAAGAGAGAATCAGGGAAGAGAAGAAAATAGGGGGATTATATAAATAATCTCTATTGGAGAAATCAAGGTCTTAATCTTTTTAAGCGTGTGTTATTAAAGAAGATCAAATGGGGGGAGAAAAGGTCAAAGTGGAGGGGAGTTTTGAAAGTAAAAAAAAAAATGGTTGGGGAAAAGCCGAGGTGAAAAGGAAGGAAATGATCTTACACAAAGAGGGTATTAAAGGCATTCGAAGGCCATAGAAAATGCTCATGAGTTTATAATTATGGACTGTTAGAACTACCATATCCATTTAATAAGCTCATTCTCTCTCTCTCCCTGCAGTCCCCCTCTCTGTGAACTCTTATTTCTTAAACAACTCGGGGCTTTAGAGCCAAAAGGATGATATAATATGTACAAAATTACACAGCTTTGGGTAAGGATAAGGCTAAAAATTTAGATCTCTTGATTTCTAGGCTAAAAATGTAGACCTCTTGATTTCTAGTTTGATTTTCCTTTTACTTTAGTGAGGGGGGAAAGAAATTAGCAATGACACAATAAAATATATCAACCATAAATCAGATCTTTTGATGTTTTTCTAAATTGGGAGTACATAAAGATTATAGCAATTAATGCTGTTTCTGTCCTGCTATTTTACACTTAGTAAATACTGAATAAATATAATCTATAATAACTGATCAGATTATTGTTGAGTTTCTCCTCACGCTTGATTTTTTGATCAGCTCTTTGAGGGTGGATTCACTTATAGCACCAACCTCTAAACCTCGGTGAACTTCCGTCCCATTCCCCATGCCCCAGAGAACAGCAGGAGATGGTAACATGCTGTGTACACTCCATTCTCTAGCCACTACCCTTGATAGAGTCAGACAGTTGTTCCTAATTAATGTTCAGAAATTCTTTTTTCTCCTAATTAATCCTCTGGAAAATTCCACATTAAATCTGCTGTCAACCTTCCTGCCCCCCCCCCATGTCTGCTTCCAACTTTTGAGTCAGTTCCATCTATATTTCATGGAGAAGCTTGAAGCTTGTGACGATTTTCCGTTTTCTCTCCCACAAACTAAGTACACATTTTGTGCATATTTCTCATGTGTCTACACACTCACGAGCTTTCCTAGATTAATTGCTACATCTGCTTCGTGATCCTGTTTTCTACATTTCCAACCCTCCCACTTCCCACACCCTTCAGGTTTGTTCAGGGTATTTTTTATTAATACGTATTTGCAATATATAATTATTACATTCCTTGTGGGGAGCTGGTACATGTACATAACACATCTTATTTCTTTTTTCATCCTCTTCCTCAACCTCCCTCTATCTCTTGATCCCTTCCCATTTGAAAAAGATCTATCTCCCTATTTCTTATGATCTCTCTTTTATTTTACACTTTACATACATTTTGTGTTTCTCATATAAAAGAAACCAAGTGATATTTACGCTTGTGTGTCTGATTCATTTCACTTACCAATATGGTCTCAAGGTGCATTCATTTTTCTACAAATGACTGAGGTTTATCCTTCTGTATGGCAGAGTAGTACTTGATTGTGTGCAAATACCACATTTTCTTTATCCATTCATCTGATGATGGACATATAGGCTGCCCCAAGATTTAGGTATTACGAATTGTGTTGCTATAAACGTGTGTGTATGTATCACTATAATATGATGCCTGTAACTCTTTGGGGATGATACCCAGCAGGGGAATACCTGGGTCAAGGGTTGAATGGAGTTTCTAGTTTCAGGTTTTTGAGGATGCTCCACACTGATTTCCATAGTGGTTGTACCAGTTTACACTTCCACCAACAATGTAGAAGGAAGGCTGCCTTTTTCCCTACAGCCTCATCAGCATTTATAATATTCTCATTCTCTGTCTGTCTCTCTCCTTTCTATTTAAAAAACTGTTCAGGTTTCCACCTTGCACAAGAAAACATCCTTGAGCTTGGTGCTCCTTTATCTGACTCCAGCCCTTGGAAAGTACATTAACTGTCAGTGCTAGAGTGATGGCTGTTGTTTTCATTCTTTGTAGATCTGCATTTTCAGCCCATACCTTTGTCCTGAGATGCATCTAGATTCTAGTCTATGAAGATTATGTGTCATATCCACTACTTAATATTCAACTCAATTCTACCTCTCAATTTTCCCAAACTAAGATGAGAATATTCTTTCATCTCTTATTTATAAAGTAAGTGTAAGAGTTTACACATTACCAGATTGCTATATAGAATAATTTACACATTACCAGATTATTATATAGAGTAAATTAATAAATCATAATTAACATTAGTAATTTAATTCATGGTAAATAATATTTGGTATTTATAAAAACAATATATTAAACTTATCAAACTTTTATGTTATCATTTTATATTGAATTTATGAATCATTAGTATACAAGTTGAAAAATAATAAGCCCTCAATAAATAATAGCCACTGTTATAACTCTTTATACAAAGTTACACAGAATTGGCCAAAGTGCTGACAATTGTAAGAAATAAATGCTCCTCTTCATTCTAGGGATGAAAGCATGGGAAGGAACACAGAAAACACACAGCAAAATCAACTCAGAAATAAAGTCAGATACATGGTCAAAGGCTGGGCATCAGGAGAACACAGAAGTTTGGGGTTGCTTTAGTCTGTAGTAGCTAGGAAGAACACTGTCAGTGGGCACTCCTGAGAGCAGAAACCATAACCATGGGAAATCCCCCACCGACAGTTAAAAGAACACTGTACATACCTGGTAGGAAGGTGAATGTATCCATGAGGTGATAGGTCAGATTTGCTCACGTTCTCAGGACAAATCCTACAGAAAAACTAAGGATAGTCATTCTCAAATCAACCAGAAGGTGAGTATGGTTGCAGAAATTAAAACATCATACCTAATAACTGTAGTAGATGCACAGTGAGAATTCTTCCAATAAATGCCTTACACTACACAATAATTGAGATTACCTGCAGTGTTCTTGATTTAAGGTATTATTAAGCAGTAGTTTGCTATCAACTCATTCAAGAGCCAAGTTCCAATCAAAGAATATTTATTCTACCCAAGATACAAAAATGTTTGAAATCGGACTTACATTAGGAAGTTTTACTTCAAGAGAAATTAATTTTTAAAATCATGATTTGCTCATGCTGCTTCCGAAAACATTTAAGGTAACAAAAATCTGTATTTTTAATCTAATTTTGCTCAATGCTACCACCCTATTGCAAGAACAGATGAAACACTCCATATAGTTTATATAATGTAACATGTTTATGTTTCTAAGTGTGTTACAATCATTAGCAAGTTTTCAGGTACATCTGTACTATCACGTTAGCCAAACTCTTTTGAATAGTAACACTGTCTACCATGGTGACTGTGCAGACACGATCAAACTGGGATTCAAGAGGACCTTTACAGCGTTTACAAGATCATCTGTCAATCTCCTTTCTCCTTTTGCCCCTATTACTTACACAAAGCCCTTCTTCTGTTGGGCTGGTCTAATACTATTTTTTAAATGAGCCTGATGTGAACAAAAGAGCACAATCTTCATCCCACTATTAAATTCACCCGAATTTCGACACACCTACCTTGTAAACAATGACTTTCAACACAAGTTCAGATCTTTTTCCAATAATCATAAGGATAGCCATCATCCAGAAGTCTCAGAAGAATTTGATGGTCTGCCAAGAACAGCTGTGACGAGCTACAGTGAGAGTGTTTTGGGAACGGAAAATAGAGTATAATCCAACTGACGAAAAGGTTTAGCCAGGACTCTCTAATGATGTCGGTAGTTATGCATTGGAGATCTACACACATATAACGGGGAGAAATGAGATAAGAACATTTTAAAAGTCAAGTGAAAATGTAAAGGCCAATTCAAAGCAAAACTAAGATACTGTCACAGTAATACTAGAAAGGACATTTTTGCTGAAGACTTAGGTTAAAATTCTGACCCTGCCACTTGTGTTCATCGGTGTTATTTGAGTGAGTTATTGTCACCTAAAACCTCATTTTCCTTATTTTTATATCATCTGACAGTACTCTTTACTGTCAGAGTTCTTCTTAGGGAAAAAAAAAGAGATGGACTATGTGAAAAAAAGATAGCAAATTTTACTAATTAATGTTATATGACTAATGTAAACACTATAAACTTTGCACATGTGAGTGTCCAAGTGTACTGACTGAGCTCTGCATTTTATGCAGGTGAAAACCATGTTTGTCTTTTGAACTTCGGGTCTATCTCAGTTCCTTTGCTTCTAGGTATTTACTGAATGAAAATAAATAAATTGATGAATGAATAAGTGGACAAATTACTACCAATTACTGTAAATAGGTGTTCAATAGAAGGCAGAGTTTTAGAGGGAAAGCTTTGCCTCCCAGTTACTCTCACACTTACAGTCTCCTTGTTGTTCATGTCTTCTCACCAGGACCACATAAACCAGGGAGTGCAGAGCTCCCAACAGACATCTGTCTAGTAGAAAGTGGTAGCACTCCTATTCGGCCCGAGTGTTTATAATGAAGGGTAAGCACAATCCACCTTGCTGCCCTGAATATTTCCACTCCAAGAAAATTCTCCAGGTCTGCCTGTGCTTCTTAGTAACCTCATGCTCTCAAAGACAGTTATGTTAAAGAGGACAACACTAATAAAAAATAAAATACAGAAACCAAATGAAGTGATGGTCTCACACAACTTTACAGACCTACGAGATTTTTCTGTCGGGAATGGCTGGTCAATAAGAGCAGCAGGACAGAAGAGCGGTCAGCAATGTTATTCAGCTCATGCATATGTCTCCTCCTTCTCCTCCTGGGACAGGCAAGCTCAGAAGTCACTCTGAACTGTTGCTGTGTGTCTTGTTTGATACTAAATCCTGCAGGAAAGAGAATGGAAATAGAAAATAAAGTGAGGTACTTACTTGATGAAGACAGATAAATGATGGATGAATAAAAAACTATATAAATTCTGTAATAAAGACAGTATGGTATAGAGGTTAAATGTACCTACTTCAAAATTGGACCTGTTTAAACTAATTCTGGTTCCACCATTTACTAACAGAGTGACCGATTTAAAGTAGCTTAACATGACTATGTCTTGGTTCCCTTGGGGGTGACTAGCACACTAAAGGCAACAACACATGGTAGCCACTTGGAGAAAGCACTCCATAATGACAGCTACTATTTTTATGTCAAGGCAGATGATCTCAGTCTTAGAAATAGAACCACTCTTTCTCCTGCTTCAAAACCAGATAGTGATAATTTTGCCTTTAACTTTTCAAAGGCCTGAAACTTGAGAGCTGAATGTTTACTAATTGGGACAATAGATGAACCAGAGATAAAAAAAGACACAGAGGGGCATAGATGAGAGGGGAAGAACTAGTTTTCATTTTCTGGAAGTCTTGTTTGAAAGAAGCTTGGTTGCTTGGTGTTTGCTAACTTTTTTTTACTAGTACCTGTTTGTGATTTTTAATGATTACATTCAGTGTGGATACTTGGTACATGTACATTACACATCTTAATTCTTTTTACGCCCCCTTCCCTTCCTTCCCCTTCTCTCCCCACCCTCCATCTCTTGGTCCCCTTTCTATTTGAAAAAGATATATCTGTGTGAGTCCTTTGATAGCTCAATTGGTAGAGTGGAGGACTGTAGTGAAAAAGATATATCTCTCTGTTTCCTTCCACCTATCTCATTTTACTCTTTATTTAGACTTAGGTTTATCATATGAGAGAAATTTGTGAGTCTGATTTATTTTACTTATTATGGTTTCAAGGTGCATGCGTTTCCTATACATGACTCAAATTTGTCCTTCTTTACAGCAGAGTAGTACTCCATTGTGTAGAAATACAACTAGGGTTCAAATGCCACTCTGTTACCACTTTGATTACTTTGGGCAAGTTCTTTACTTCCTTAAGCCTCAGTGTCCACCCAGATGAAATGAAATGGCAGTACTACCTAATATTGAGAGTCACTGCTTGTTCAAAGGAAATCAGTGTGGAAAAGGCTTAGCACAATACCTGGAAGATCTGAGCATCCAATTAAATTAGATCATAATGATAATGATAAGCAGATCATCCCACATTTTGAATAAAATTCTAATGTTACTGAACAATTACTTAAAGGGCTTAAAACAGAATTATCTATTATTTTCTTCAAACTTCCACTAGCTTTTGGTTAGTGTTTCCCTTCTAATGCATATTTCAGTATTTTACAGTTAGCTAAGTATCACCACACAAAATATTCTTTATTTCCAAATAACTTCAAATTCCAGTCTAGAATTAAATATGAAGCCCGTGCAATGTCCAGGAAGTCTAGAGAGTTACACCAAGCGACAAGGACAATGGCACACACATGTTAAGCTGTAATTAAAGAGAAGTTGCTATTCATCGAGCACCTCTACATATCATGTCCTGTGTTAGGCTCTTTGTATATTCTACTTTATTCTCATAATAATCCTGAAAAGTGAACACTATTATGCTCGTAGTTGGAAAGAAGATCTTGTGGTATGAGACCATTTATTGAAGATCAAAGAGATAAGAAATGATGGAGTCAGGGCTAGACTCTAAGTCTGCCTGACTTCCAAGTCTGCTCTCTCTTGCTTAGTCTCACTACCTCTTCCCAGGAAACAAAGCTCCCACCAAAGTCCATCAACAAAAGCCACAGTGACCTGCGGGTGGCAGCAGAATCATGCACCTCTTCTCAGGGCTCCCTGCCCTCCCAGGCTCAAGGTCGGCAGTGGGTTTGGTCTCAGGTGAGTCTCATAGAAAATCTAGATACAACCAGTTGGAAAGAAAAGGCAGAAAGGAAAGTAGAGCCTGACAAAGAGAGATTTATAATTAAGATCTCTGGTCCAGTGACTTTCAAGGGGTGTTACTGCTCACAGTGATATTTTATTCTGTATTGCCATTAATGGTAGCACTTATTTTTCAAATTTTCTGTCATATTCTGGGCCCTTTGCTGGCTTCTGATGGGTGGCTCCAAGGATACATCCTTGGAATCATAAGGCTTTCAGGAGAAATTTGTAATTTAAAAATCACTGTATTGTCTATTTTTTTTTTTTTTACAACGTCGATGGTACTTTTTTTTTTTTAAACCAAGAACATGTATTGGTACATTGTATACATAGTGATCACATTCATCATGGTTATTTTGTACCTGTACATGATGTATCTTGGTTTTCCCCCTCTTCCCCTCACCTCTCTTCTGCTCCCCCCTTCCCTATTTACAGCAGGTTTATTTATATATATATATATATTTTTTTATTTTTCCATTTTTCCCTTTCCCCTTTCTTTCCTTTTTCCCTTCCTTCTTTTCCCCCTTCTCCCTTTCTAGTTCTCCTTTCTTTTGAATATGTCTTCCTTTTATATAATATCTATTACACCTCTTTATCCTTACACTTATGGTTTCTCATATCAGAGAAACAACTCAATATGTATTCATGAGTGTCTGATTTATTTCAAGGTACATCCATTTACCTACAAATGTCTCTGGTTTATCCTTTTTTATGGTACAGTAGTACTCCATTATGTAGAAAAACTACATCTTCTTTAGCCATTCATTAGTTGTTGGTCATTTAGGTTCTTTCCAGAACTTAGCTATTACAAATTGTGTTACTATAAACATGGTCGTGCATGTATTTCTGTGGTATGATGATTTTAATACTTCTGGAAAGATACCCAGTAGAGGAATAGCTGAACCAAATGGAACCTCTAGTTGTAGTTTTTTGAGGAATCTCCATATTGATTTCCACAGTGGCTGGAACAATCTACATTCTCACCAACAGTGGAGGAGGGTTCCTTTTTCCCCATATCCCCGCCAGCATTTGTAATTGGTTCATTTTTTGATAATCGCTATTCTTTCTGGAGTGAGATGGAATCTTAATATTGTTTTGATTTGCGTCTCTTGAATGACTAGTGAGGTTGAACACTTTTTCATGTATTTATCTGCCAATTTATTTCTTCATCTGAGAAATGTTTATTCATTTCAGATGCCCATTTTTGGATTGGGTCTTTAAATTTGGAAGGTTTGATTTTTTTGAGTTCTTCGTATATTCTAGATGTTAGACCTCTGTCTGAGGGACAGCTTGCAAAATTTTTTTCCCAGTCCGTGGGTTTTCACCCATAGCTCTATTGGTGATTTATTTTGCTGTGCAAAAGCCTTTTAGTAAGATGTGGTCCCATGCACAGATTCTTTGTGTTATTTCTCATGCAGTCTGGGTTCTGTTCATAAGTTTATTTCCTACCCCTGTGTCTTCGAGAGTTCTTCCTATTTTATTCTCTACTAAATTTAGTGTTTCTGTTTTAATGTTTAGATCTTTTATCCACTTTGATTTATTTTAGTACATGGTGAGAGACGTGTATCTAGTTATAGTTTTTGGCATGTGGCAAGCCAGTTTTTCCAGCAGCATTTGTTAAAGAGGCTATCTTTCTTCCAGTGAGGGTGTTTGGCTCCTTTGTCGAAGATGAGGTATTTGAGTGTGTTTGGAGTTGTTTCTGTGTCTTCTAATCTGTTCCATTGATCTTTGGGTCTGTCTTTTTGCCAGTACCATGCTGTCTTCATCACAGTAGCTCTATAGTATAGTTTCAGGTCAGGGATTGTGATGCCCCCTGCCTTGCTCCTGTCTCCCAGGATTGTTTTTGCTATTCTTGCTCTCTTCTGGTTCCAGATGAATTTTATGATTGTTATTTCTAATTCTGTGAAGTATGTTAATGGTATTTTGATTGGAATTGCATTACATCTGTATACTAATTTAGGAAGTATGGCCATTTTCACTATTTTGGTTCTTCCTATCCAGGAGCATGGTATAACTTTCCATTTTCTGATATCCCTTTCAATTTCCTTTTTTAGAGTACTGTAGTTTTTGATGTGAAGATCTTTTACTTCCTTTGTTAGACAGATTCCTAAGTATTTCATTTTTTTGATGCAGTCATGAAAAGTATATCTACTGTTATTTCTTTCTCAGTGAGTTTGTTGAATGCTATTGACTTTTGGATGTTGACTTTGTATCCAGCTATGCAACTGAATTTAGTTACTAAATCTAGAAGTTTTTTGGTGGAATTTTTGGGGTCTTCTATGTAGAGTATCATATTGTCCGCAAATAATGATAGTTTAAATTCTTCCTTTCCTATCTTTATTCCTTTTATTTCTTTCTCTTGTCTAATTGCTCTGGCTAATGTTTCTAGAACTATATTGAATAATAATGGTGATAGTGGGCACCTTTGTCTTGTTCCAGATTTTAGTGTGAAAGCTTCCAGTTTCTGACCATTTAGTGTGATGTTGGCCATTGGTTTGTCATAGTTGGCTTTTATCAGATGTAGATATAGACTGTCTATTCCTAATTTCAGTAGTGTTTTTATCATGAATGGGTGTTGGATTTTGTTGAATGCTTTTTCTGCGTCTATTGAGATAATCATGTGATTTTTGTCTTTGACTTTGTTGATATGGTGTGTTGCACATATTGATCTGCATATGTTGAACCATCCCTGTATTCCTGGGATGAATCCTACTTGGTCATAGTGTATAATCTTCTTGATAATTTATTGCATTCTGTTTGCCATTATCTTCTTTAGAATTTTTGCATCTATGTTCATTAGGGAAATAGGCCTGTAGTTCTCTTTTTCAGTTAGATCCTTTTCTGGGTTTAGTATCAGGGTAATGCTTGCTTCCAGGAATGATTTTGGAAGTACTGCTTCCTTTTCAATCTCAATAAAGGTTTTGAGGAATAGTGGTATTAGACCGTCTCTGAATTTCTTGTAGAATTCAGCTGTGAAACCGTCAGAACCTGGGCTTTTCTTTGTTGGTAGGTCTTTAATTACCTCTTTAATTTCGATGGCTGATACTGGGTTATTTAGTATTTTTATCTCTTCTTGATTTAGTTTCCATAATTCATATGTTTCTAAGAATCTGTCCATTTCTTCAGTGTTTTCCATATCATTTGAATATAGGTTCTTGAAGTACATGCTGATGATCCTTTGGATTCCTGTAGGGTCAGTTATGACTTCACCCCTTTCATTTTTTATTGCATGAATTTGGTTCTTTCCTTTTTTTGATAAGAGTGGCTAGGGGTTTTTCTATTTCGTTTAGTCTTTCAAAGAACCAACTCTTTGATTTGTTGATTCTTTGTGTTGTTTTCTTAGTCTCAATTGCATTAATTTCAGCTCTGATCTTAATAATTTCCTCTCTCATATGAGCTTTGGTTTTGATTTGTTCTTCTTTTTCTGGACGTTTGAGGTTCAACATTAAGTTGTTTATTTGAGCTTGTTCTATCTTCCTAATGTGGGAGTTCAACACAATAAATTTTCCTCATAGCACTGCTTCCATTGTATCCCATAGGTTGTGATATGTTTTATTGGCATTATCATTTAACTGTATAAATTGCTTAATTTCTTCTTTAATTTCTTCTGTGACCCAGCTGCTGTTCAGAAGTATGTTCTTTAGTTTCCATGTGTTTATGTGGTTTTTTTGGTTTCTGCTGCCATTAAATTCCAGTTTCATTGCACTATGGTCTGATAGTATGTATAGGATAATTTCAATTCCCTTACATTCACTTATGTAAGCTATATGAGCTAGTATGTGGTGTATTTTGGAGAACGACCCGTGTGCAGCTGAGAAGAATGTTTCTACTGTTGTAGGGTGAAAGACTCTGTAGACCCTTGATAAGTCCATTTGTTCACAGATTTGATTCAGTTCTTATATTTCTTTGTTAATTTTTTTGTCTAGTTGATCTATCTGTTTGTGACGGTAGGGTATTGAAGCCTCCCATTATAATTGTATTAGTGTTTATTTGATCTTTCATGGTCCTTAATATTTATTTTATGTAGTTAGGTGCACCAATGTTTGGTACGTAAATATTAATGATTGTTATTTCTTCCTCTTGGATTTTTCCCTTGAGAAGTATATAATGACCTTCTTTGTCCCTCTTGACCACTCTTGGTTTGAAGTTTACTTTGTCTGAGATTAGGATAGTTACCTCTGCTTTTTTGGGGGTCCTGTTACATGCAATATTGTTTTCCATCCTTTGATTTAGTCTATGAATTTCCTTTTGGGTTAAATGTGTCTCTTGTATGCAGCATATTGATGGATCTTGTTTCTTGATCCATTCTGCTAGTCTGTTTCTTTTGATTAGTGAGTTGAAACCATTTACATTGATGGTTACAGCTGTTATGTATTGACTTCTCTTTGTCATTGATCTTTTCTGTTGTTGGTTCTGTGTTTCACCTCAGTTTAACTGCTTGCCTTACCTGGTGGGTTCTTCTTATTACTGTCCTTGTAATTATAGTTTCCTTTTTCCTTTTCTAGGATATCCTTCAAAATATTTTGTGGGGGTGGTTTGGAGGTCATAAATTTCTTCAGTTGTTCTTTGTCGTAGAAGTATCTTATTTCATTGTTGAGTTTGAAAGATAGTTTGGTTGGGTACATCAATCTGGGTTTGAGATTGTTTTGTTTTAAGGCTTGAAATATTTTGCTCCAAGCTCTCATTGATTTAAGGGTTTGCATTGAGAAGTTTCTTCATAGGTGATTTTTTTTTCCTCTAACAATTTTCAGTATTGTGTTCTTTTGTTGAATTTCTGGAATCTTGATTATTATATGTCTTGGTGTAGATTTATTTTAGTCATGAGTAATTGGGATTCTGTATGCCTCACTTATCTGAATGTCAAGTTCTCTTCTCATACTTGGGAAGTTTTCTGTCATTACTTCTGTAAATAATCTTTTTCGATCTTTTGCACTGTCCCCTGCTTTTTCATTCACTCCAATCACTCTTATATTCTTCTTTGCATCATCTTGCAGCTGTTGTAGTGATTTTTCATAGTCTCTAGCTATTTTTAAGAGGTTTTTCTTTTCACTGTCACTAATTGCCGACCTCTCTTCTAGGTCTGAGATTCTATCTTTGCTTTCATTTAATCTACTATGTATACTTTTGAGAGAGTTTTTGATTTCTTGGCTATCTGTTTGGATCTGTTTTATGGGTTCCATTTCTTCACTAAGTTGGATGTTCAAGTTTTCCATGGTTTTTCTAAACTACTCCGTTTTTTTTAAATCTGTGTCTACTCTGAATTCACTAAGCAGGTCTTTCATTATGTTTGTCATCTCTTTTTTTAACTTGGGCAATTATTTCTAGTCTGGTGTTCTCTGTAGCCTCACCTGTTTGTTACTTCTGCTGCTATCATTTCTGAGAGTTGGGTTAGGTGTCTTCTGATTTCCTCTATGTCCTCGTCCTCTGCATTTGTTCTGGGTGGGCTGGGGTTCTGGGGTTGTGTTTTGCATCTGTGTCTTGTCATTTTCTTTGTACAGATATATATTTCCCCCTTTTAGTTTGTTCTCTGCATTGATTTTATATTTTGTTTGTGGGAGGTTACATTAAGACAAGTATCAATGCTTTTCAAGGAAAACTCTGTCTTTACAGTGTCTTCTAGGTATATGTGGGTCTTGGCCCTTGTGTCCTTTATATCTCCAGAGCTTTCCTGAGTGACATGGGTATGATTCGCTCTACTTGGTATTGATGAAAATCTGAGGCTCCCCAGAAGGCTGCCGAGCCATGATGGAGTTGCCAGTGGGATGGGCGGGCCCAGTTTGATGCGGGAAGTGCTCACTCACAGGCCTGAGGTTCCCCAGCCAGTCTCTGAGCCACGATGGAATCACCGGTGAACTGGGCAGGCCTGCTCTGGTCCCAAGGAGGGTGCACTCCCAGGCCTGAGATTCCCCAACTGTATTGTCTATTAATTGTTATTTCTTAAAGTGTGCAGAGGATCAGAGAAACCATCTGTGCAATGCCAAGTCCTGTTCCCCAATCCAGACTGCTGTTTGGGGGAATCCTTAGATAAAGATCTGGAAGACTCCCATTCCTTGCCACACTCCCCAAAACTCAGAGGATTTCCTGCTCTTTCCTCTCTCCCTCCCTTCTTCTCCCTCCCTCTTCCTTGTCCCTTTCCTCTTCTTCCTCTTTCCCTTCTCCCCTTCCACCTCCTACTTCTTCTTCTAATAAAAGTGTATCTTGAAAGTTTCAGAACTCAAAGTTTCTTCCTAAGAAGGTTTCCTTTCAATAAGGCCCACATCTTGGTCAGAGTCTCTTCCTGCTGAAGTGATTTGCTTCCTCCTCTTGACCTGAAGATTAGTGACAAGGGTGTTATCTGGTGACAACTCTTCCTCCTGTCAGTGGCAGTCTTCCTCCAGGATCTAATTAAAATGTACTGTCAAGCAAAAGGCAAAATGATTTTGAAAAATCCAATTTATTTCTTTCCCTACTCCTACTTTTCATAGATTGTTTCACAGAAGTAAAAAATCTCCAGTTTTGCCCTTCTGGACCATCCTAGGAACAGTTAGTCACAATGCACAGGTAGATCTCCCGTGTTTGGAGGTGTTGCCACTATTACTGAGTTAAGAACGAATCTGGAGCTCCTCTGTGGCTCACACACTGCATCTTCTCCACTCTTCCCCACACCGCTTCTGGGTGCCCTGGCACAGCCATCACAATGTTCCCCTGTAGATAGAATTGGCAACTTGCTCCTCTCTCTTCAGTCACTTTCAGAGAAGGTGCAAAAACTTTGGATGATCTGTCTACACCAGCAGGACACTGCCCAGTTTCACTCTGGAAGGAGTCTAAACTGGCTTATTTTTGAAATGGATTTAAATCATTTTGTGTTGATAGTCATAATTTTGAACTTCATAGTCTCCTTCAACTCTTGTGAAGTGAAGGTCTGCAGCTGCTACTGTGGCTTGACTGTGAGGTAGCTCCTTGGATGTTTAGAAGGCTAGACACAGGGGTCTGTGGATGTTTTCTGTTTCTCAGCAAAAGAGATTTGTTTTTCACTCCATGTGTCCTCCCTAGTTTTCCTAGCCTGGCTCTTCTAAATCCATCTTCTAAAACTTGACTTTATTTCCTTTGTGTCTTTTCAATTATTTTTTCAATCATTCTTTCAACAAATGTTCAAAGAATGCCTCCATACTCCAGACACTATGTTAGGCACTATGTTAAAGGTGAGCTAGCCTCACGGAGCAAACATTGGAGCAGGGTGGGAAAAAACATTTACCAAAAACGGTCATGATGCATAATCACATATTAGAATAAGGGGCCCGATGGCTGAGACTCTGTTTGCAGAAATTCTGTTAAACCAGGGTCTGACTATACCAGTTTACATGATGTCCTGCTCCATGAGCAAGTTAGAGTTCTAAGAGATTCGTTAGCACAGTTGGACAAACAAGACAAAGCTCATCAAAATCTTTGTGAAGACACTTGTATTCCGTCATGTTGTGGAGTACTCTCTGAACACAGTAGTGCCTGCTGAAGACAGGTGGACTTGTGTGCTGGCGATAATCAACATCTTCCCAGCCCCTGCGCTAATTTTATCAATTATACCGTCACTGCATCAAGTCAGGCCTGACAGCTGTCAAGGTGCCAGTATGATAGTGGCAGAGCTAAAGAAGAAGGTCCAAAGGCAAAATGATCTCATACAAATTCAGTGCCTGCGCCACTCCTCTTTTTGGGTGGTCTGGGCTAGTCTCAAATTTGATCAGTTGCAGCTCATTTTAAAGCAGGTTATAAGAGGCTTTTGCATTGTAATTCTCTCTTAGTCTCTTAGTAAAAATGCTAATGGTAAGGAAACTTGTTACACGGAAATGATATAAAGAAATAGGGCAAGAAGCAGATGTCCAAAAAAAAAAGAACTAGATGTCAAGGGCTGGACAACAAGGGGTAGCTGCTGCCTCCTCCTTCCTGTTGATTCATTTGGCAGGTGGATGTGTCCTCATCATGCACATCTCAGTTATAAGTACTAAAGCAAATTTACTATTTCAAAATGGTGATTTACTGGTTCACATATTAGAAAAGTCCAGTCTGGTCTGGATCTAGTCAGAGGCCAAAATGAGGTAAGCTGGACCGTATCTTTTATTTTCTTTTCTCCTTCCCCATTTCTACCTTCTTGTGTATTGGCCTCACACCCAGGCTTTATCCAGAGAGAGATCTCCAGACTATGCCCCAGACTTGTGTCTTCTAAGGGTTGGGTAAATACAAGTTCTCCCCTCAGCAGGAAGACCTAACTAAGGTTGTATGGTTTCTGCTGGAACCTGGGCGGGGTGCTGGATCTACTACACTCAGTGGCAGACAGTGATGTGAACAGAACCTCAAAATGAAAACCAGAAAGTGATTAAGAGAATAAAGAATGGAAGTGTCTAAATGAAAACAACATATGACTGACTTTACCACGTGCTAATGTTAGGGTTTGTGAAAAAATGGATGGTTTATAAGTAAGAACAGGAGGGTTTTCTGTATGGGTAAAAAAAAGAATCCGGCTGCTCATCTGGGATAACAAAGCTCTCCAGTGAAATTTGTTACTTAGAATAAGGTAGTCAAAATTACTTCACACAATGCAATAAAAGAAATAACATTATTCTTAAATGGATGACAAATATGATAATCTCATAAGGTTTTCCAATTCTTCTTTCAAGACAATGCAAACTCACTAGTCACTCAATAAATATTTTTATTTGATTCCTATGATTTGATACTCAGAGTGAAAAATTAATTTTCATACAATTGTGAGAGAACTAATTAAGGATGTAGACCTATTGCTAAGATGCCTAATCAATAAAACCTGCAGGTGTCCTTTCAATTAGAGTAGGACATTAATGAATTCACATATTCCTCTCCATGTGCTATGCCGCCATAAAGTTTCTCCTAGACGTCGAATAATTTTATTTTGTTTTCACAGAAAAAGAACACAGACAATTGAATGTGTTTCCAAAACTGCTCCTAAACTTTATCCTGTATGTCTAAGTAGACTTTTATCTAAAATCACCCCTGACGCATGTTTGCAACCAGGACTGGACAATATGAAAAAAACTATCAACAGCTGAGTTTCTCTGCCCGCCAAGTTAATTGCCTATTTGTATGTACGGAATCAACTGGGCCTATCATATTTTCCAGAATCTGTAGTCATCATTAAATTAAATTGAATTAAAAGATGTGAACGTAAAGGCTGAAAAGGACAATTTGATCATTCCAGCACCCAGGACTATTGAGTGATTTAAAGACAGACTCTCGTGGTATATTATGGTAGAAGAGCGAGAAAACAACGTTGGGAGTTAGTGGATTTTAGGACAAAACAGTATCATCTCTGTCACCAGGAGAAATTGTTAGCGCCTCTGAGTTTCAAATCCCTAACCAGTAAAGGAAGGATGACAATACCCATGTATGGGACTTACGAGGATTTGATACCTTTTTTTCCCAGTATTGGGAAGTGAATCCAGGGCCTTCGCATTGAGATACAGCCCCAGCCATTTTTTTCTTTTTCTGAGACAGGGTCTTCTTAATTTGCGCAGGCCGAGGTCAGACTTGCTGTCCTCTTTCCTCAGCCTCCCAGAGTGCTGGGATAACACAGATGTGAGCCACCACATCTAACTTTGAGGCTTTGATGAAATTTTATATACAAAGTAGCTAGAACACAGTAAAATCTCAAAAATAGTTACCATACCTATATGCTTCAAGCTTTTCATAAAATTTAGCATTGATAAGTATTTTCTGTGCCTCCAAAATTGCTATTTTCTCTAAATTTCCTTCGAAGGGCTGGTTTAGAAGTTTCACACGGTGTGCTATGTAGAAATGCTCCCTAACATTACTTTTTGTATGAGTTACATGATTCCAGCTCCTGCTAAATATTCCTCCCAGTTTCTATTGGTCATGTTTTTCTCTCTTGTTTGTTCATTCCTCAGTGTTGATATCTGGACTAACGAGTTTAGGGTGTAACTCCAGTCAGGGGACCCTGTGTGACCACCTACATCCGATGGTCAGCAAAACAGTCTTCTCTCAGGGCTTCTTTCTCTTCTCCAACATCATGATCTGTTATTTGCTTAACCTTATTGCTTTCTAACTTTCCTTCAATATCTTGCTTGCCTTCACGTCAGCCTGCACCACACTGTACATGGAGGGCAGTGGGGAGTGACAGATAAATGCTTGAGTACAGTCTAGTCTAACTTCAGGGCAGGTCACCTAAGATGAAACCTGTCCCAGTGCCAAGAAGTGTCTTTTCTTTGTACTAATCCAAATTGTGTTATTAACTAGCATCTCATTCCCTCACTTGAGTTACATTTCCAAAGTCATGTTTCATTTGACCTAGCTAAATATACACCAGCCTCAATAGAAGAAAAAAAATAAAAAGAATTCATCCTCCCATGCAAAGAGAACATATTTTAAAGGGTATTTAGGTCAAAGATTTATAAAGTCTCCTACACAATTTATAACATAGTTTCAGTGGGGAAAATGCAACCACAGTTCAAAATAATTGATTTACACACAGACTTTTGAAATTTAAGCCTGTGAACTGCCTGTAGCTCTAACTGAATCTCTGTCATTGCTCTGGAAAACTATACCCTTGACTACATTGTGTTGATGAAGGAGGCAAAATGTTTAGGCAGGGGAAACTGCAGGGTTCTATCAATGGAACTAAGAGAGGGAGGTGGCAAATAATAAGAAAATCTTCACAGAAACAGGAAATGTGTTTGGTTGAGTGATATAAATCTTGTGGTACTAGAGACCCATTCCATAAATCAAGTCAGAAATTGAACTGGTTCTTTCAATACTAATAAATCATGAGTTGATGGGCTAATATTCACTACTCTAAGATTCTTATTTTTGAAGTACTATGAAAATAGCAGGAAAATGTTATTTAAGTTCAGTTTTCTTGTTTTTATTTATTTTTGTGGATAGATAGGAAAGTAGATAGATCATTCTGTGCCAGCCTACCTGGATTATATCTGGGTTGCCTAAGGCAGCTGCACAACAATCTCACTGCTAAGTATTTTTCCCCCAAAAGCTACAAATCTACCTCTGTGAACCTAG